>JAXQQM020065311.1:0-62335 GCA_034641835.2 Pinus albicaulis | reverse complement strand
GAAATTCTTGACAAGTCAGTTGGGGGCTAGATTGTTTTAAGCCTTCAAGGAATGCCTTTCCCCTGAAAACCCATCCTCCTTGAAGTCTCTCGATTGTTGTGCCTAATACAAATCCCCCTCTGCTAGTAAATTGCTAAAAAAGGGCCTATTATTCCCTCCTTTACCCCTGCAACATACATCAATTCCCCTTCTTTCCCTTTGTCTGAATTCCCTTTCTTTTACCCTCACTTAGCCTCTTTTTTATTCCCCCTTGTCTCCCCTTCCATTTCCCTTTTTACCCTCTTAATCTCCTCTAAATCCCCTTCAAATTCTTCCCTTACCCCTTGCTTGGCTAAATTTCCCCTCATTCCCCTTATCTTCTTCTATCGTTACCCTCCCCCAACCTTCAAATTCCATCTAAATGGGTTAAAAACCCACTTTCCGACCATGTAATAGGCCTAGCCCCTTTTTCCGCTGGCCCCTCAACCACTTCCCACACATGCCCGTGCGCTGGGACCAAGCGCTTAAGTCCTAGGCACTAATCGCAATCGGAGCGTCGGGCGGGTGCAATTCCCGTGCATCGTTGAAAATCCCCGATGCGATCGTTTTAACACTTTAAGCCCCGCGATGTGTTGTGAACCGTCGATCTGTCACAAGATCGGACGGCCAGCGCTCAATCGCATTACCCCTGTCCGATCGCAATCGCAAGTCGCAGCACTGCCTCCTCGATTACATCCTGACCGTTGATCTGTCCCACCGATCCAACGGCTCTGCGCTGATCGCTCCATCGCAATCACAAGACTCAATCACATGCCTTCTTCTCCGAGCTCCGATTGCGATTTCCTGATTTAATCCTAGCCGTCCATCCTCCCGCAGATCCGATGGTCATTGCAACTCCCGATCCCCTGATCAAACTGCCCCTCCGATTACATCTGAGCCGTTGATCTGGCCTTCAGATCTAACAGCCAGCGCTCAATCGCATCCTCCGCCCGATCGCTGATCGCAAGTCCTTGTCTCTATCTCCCGATTAAATCTCCGCCGTCCATTCCCCTACTGATCCGACGGCCATCGCACTAATCGCTCCATTCCTCCGATGACCCCAATCGCAAGTCCTTCTGTTTCCCTTCCGATTTCATCTCCGCCGTCCATTCCCCCCCCAGATCGACGGTCATCGCTCAATCGCAACATCGCTCCGATCGCAATCGGGACTTTTTGAATGTGTCACCCCTGCCCCGCCCCCCCCCCCGATTGCGATCCTCTGATTTGATCCTAACCGTCCATTGGATCTGGGATCTAACGGTCAAGATCTAATCGCCCTCCACCTCCGCTGGGTCCCACTCTTACATTCATCTCCGTCGCATTTCATGCATTTTGTTTGTTTTTTGTTCGTTTCATGTATTGTTACGCCGGTCAATCTCCACCGTCGATCTTCATCTCCAGGCCTGAATCCAACGGTGTGCGCTGCATATTTCTACCAAACCCTATTGTCCGCGCATTCCACCACTCCACTGCATTTTCATCGTTCATTTACATAATAGCATTGTTTCCGCCACCGCCGCACCACCATTTCGTTCACCCTGCGTCCATTGCTCCGTCCACTGTTTTCTTCACAAGTTTGCTGTGTTGCAGAGTTTCTAGAGGATGAGACTGTCATTGTTCAATGTACTACCTCAATGGCGAGTGGCGCAATCAGGATCAAATCTAATGAGCCAGTACCATTAGGAAAGTCAAGGAATGGGGCCGTCAGGACTCACATTAATGGAAAGCAGAGTTTAAACACCGAAAATCATGTCGGCGCCATTTAAAGCTCAAGCTAACTCGACAGAGGCAGTAATGAAGCAGCAAGGAGTTTTAGTACAGAGCAGAGGGATTAGCGCACATCAACAAAGATCTTGAGCTCTGAACCAGAGGTTTAAAAAGGCAAAGCATCATTTTGAAGACCCCGAGGATCGATCTGGAGATCCTGAACATCAATAAGAGGTAATATCAAGGTTTACTTGTCAGCAGAATGTTTTTTCACAAAGGACAGGTCTCCCATACAATCTTTATCATGCGCCATGTCCCTGAAGGAGTTTTCCGCCCTAGCTATAGTTCAAAACGATCTAACATCTATGAGGCAGACCCCTCAGCAAGTTCTTTCATTTTGATCAAATCACCTGGAGTACTGCAGCCAAAAGGTCAAATCATATCCGAAGCAGATCTTCATTGCACCGGGGAGATGACAAAGATTAAATATACAACATATCAAGCGGAATGGGCCTTGGCCCTGCATTCATTGTTGTGTTTAAATGTAACATTTAAAATCCACCTACCTCCTCAGTCGGTCGTCTATGTCTCTTCTGCTATAAAGCACAGAAGGATATCATTGTAATGGTTGTTGATGCGTTATCAGTGAATTGCAAGCATTTTTGTCCTGAGCCAAGTTCCCTGTGTAATGATTGTATGATAGGCTGAGAAATATGATGTATTCAGGCTGAATGTAAAAGCTTTGGGTAGTGATGTACCTGATTGGTATTGTGTTTAACATGATAAGCATTTTTCATTGGATCCTGATCTACAGCAGTTGGTGATGTTTTTCTCCTCTCTGCGTTTGTTTCCATTTCATTGCATGTTCTTCTGACTGGCATCTGAACGCATGACATAAGATTTACCCTTGTTAGGTACCTTATGTCCTAGCTCTCTCAGTCTTTAATGTTTTCTGCTCATATGTGTATCTGAATATTGTTTTTAATTGACTAAACCAGTGTAGTGGATGATTATTGCCTACTCTTTGATGTGCAAGTTAATAGAATCAATGTTCAGATGTTTTTGTTAAGATTTAATTGAAATAGGTTAGGAACATTGGGAGGTGTAAAGCCTGTCGCTGCCTCTTCATAACCTACCCCTTCCATATAAACCTTTTCAAGATCCCTTGTGTTGCCTATGGTTTTGTCCAAGCAGGCCTGGAGTTAAATGACCTCTAGCCTGATCTATAGACGAAATCAGATGGTTCTCCATCCTTCATTCTCATCCCTTAATGTTCCATCCCACCAATCAGTCTTTGAGATCCAAATGCTCTAGATGACTAGCCCAACTGAAGCTTACACATTGAACATAAGTAAATCCTTTCTTGACTCCATTACCCAATGGCCTTGATGTTCCCTGAGTTATCTATCCTTGCCTAGCTTCCTTCTTTACCCATCCTTGTCTCATGGTGAAACCTTCCTTCCTGATTCTCAACAACCAAACTCAAACAATCAAACAAACAACCTTGAGCCTATAACTAGCCTAAAATCACAATTGGGAACTTCAAAGACATATATCCTTTGATAATCATAGAGAGATCCCTCTCTGGACCTAGGAGGGCTAGATCCTAAGGTCTGAAAGTGGTTCTATGTTGTCTCATCTTTTGGTATTGCCAACCTTGCCAAAACATGGGAACCCCAACATAATGGCGACTCCACTGGGGAATTTCTGAGTACTTTCATCTTGTTGCATCTCCAAGCCTCAGAAAACCTAGAACCTCTGTTTAGGCTGGCAGTAAAACACTTATCCTTCCTATTCCACTTGCCTCTGGTGTGTTTTACCCCTTACTCTCAGACAGAGCCTGGTAAGGGCCAGGTAGCCTCTGGATCCCATCCTCTTTAGGAGGTGACACATCTAGTAAATTCCCTCCCAGTCCATCTCTGGTTTGAGTTTGCTGTGTTTTGTGGGATATTCCTGAAAAGGATATTTCCTCATCACTGCGGTGGACAGTGTACCCCCTAGAAACATCCTAAACCTTCCACCTGGCGACTCCATTGTTCCCAAACGAAAAGACTCCGCTGGTGATCAGTAGGCCTGCTGATTGCCTTGGTTTAACATAAGACTCCACTGGGAGACTAGATTCAAAGCATAATGAAGGCTCCACTGGGAGACCAGCCCTGAGACAACATCAACCACAGCAGAAATGACAGGTAGGGTTAAGCTGCTTAGCTAAAAATAACACTCTGGCTCACAGAACCATTCATACAAGAGCTTTCCCTGATCCAAGCCCACCCGAAATAGTTGATAATCCTGAGAAAATCCTCAAGAGAACACCTGTAAGTAGGAGATCAACTATTTCCAGCAACATTCATAGAGCCAATTCTGCACCAGAAGATCTTGCAGCTCTATTAGACCCTTTCTTCGACCTAGACCTTCAAAACATATTACCTATAACTAGGTCATTCAGTGTTTCGGACCAGCCGGACCCTAGGGACAGTCAAACCCCTCCTTCCACACCACCTGATCTCCACTTTCTCCAAAACTTGGGGCTTTCTCACCCGAGATCTGCTCAACAGACTTCTGCTGGTCCAAACATCCCTGTCATCCAAATACCAGCTGCTCAAGCCAACCCTATACCCCACCAGAACATCATCATGGCAGCTTGGTATGCACCTCTAGTCCTACCTCAGCCTCTACTGCCCTTACCAAATGATTATCAATCAAAGATCCCGCACTTCCCTGCTAAAGAGCCTACAACAACACAACAACATGTTGATAAAATGGAAGACTCTTTTGACTATATGGAAATTGATGATGAAACAATCAAAATGAGAATTTTTACGCAGAGCCTGGGGGGGGAAGTTAAAAAGTGGTTTAAAAACCTACCTGCTGGTAGTATCCAAGATCTCCCTGCTCTATACCAGACTTTCATCAACAAATGGGAAACTAGGGCAAACCCTCGCCAGCTCCTAGTAGAATACATGTCCCTTAAGAGGAACGCGGGAGAGAGTGTTCACGATTACACCACTAGGTTCAACAGCATTTACAACGCTCTTCCCCCACACATGAAACCTCCACAAGGTATGGCCCTGGCCAAATATCCTGATGGATTTGATGCTGACATGGCCTATGAGCTTAGAGATAAAGAATATACCACGTTGGAGGATATGCAGAAAGGGGCAGTAAACATAGAGGCAAATTTGATTGAGAAAAGGGCCAAACTGAGAGTTGAGAAGAGAGTAACATACAAGGATGACACTATAGCCTCCACTTCAGATCCAAATATTGACAAATTGTCTAAGAATGTGGATAAGCTATACCAAATGATGGAAAATATGGTTGTCACTCCAAACAGGAACCAAAATCAAAACTTTAGAAGAAACAACAACCCTCCCAACAGACAGAAAGAGTCAGATCAACAAATCATTCCCCCATTTCAAAACTTTCTTGATGAGGATGAGGGAATCATTGAGGAGTCTGAAGGGAATACTATTAACATGTTTGAAACAGAGGACTCAATTCTGAACTGTGACTCAGAGGAAGATCAACCCTCATCTTCATGTTGGGATGAGGAAAGATTAGAAACTGAAGAGTACAGACTTGGGTTCCAAAATGCCATGTTACAGGTCAGAGAGAAATATGAGCTCAGGAGCAAAAAGAACCAAGACACTTCCAAAACCAAAACTCCCGAGGTTACCATCAAGAAAAGGCCTGAAAAATCTTCTAAAGTAACTGCTGTGAACAACAATTCAACAGCCAAGAGTTCTGAGAATAACAAAGAAAAAGGCAACCAAAACAATGAAAGACAAAGTCAACCAGCCAGTAGCACTAGCACCTCAGTTAGTGCTCCTGATAAAACTATTCCTACACATGTACATAATGAGAAAACACAAACTGATTCAGCCACTAAAACAGTGGCAAATAAAACAGAGTTGAACACTTCCAAGAGTCAATCCACTTTTAGTTTAGAAAGTGAGATTGCAAAAATTAAAATCTCTGTACCATTATCTGAGCTGGCCTCTCAGGATGTATATAAAGGCCAAATTTTGAAAGCATTGAATTTAGGGGAAAACACTGATTCTGTAAACTTGAATGATGATCAGCCTGCCCTCTTGTTTGGTCCTAAGATTGAAGGTAAGTTTCAGGAAGGGGTAGTACCACCTTTCTATATTAGTCTCAACATTCATGATAAAATACTCCACAACGCAATGCATGATTCTGGAGCCTCACACAACCTGATGCCTAAGGTAGTAATGGAAAGGTTAGGCCTAGAAATCACCAGACCCTATAAAGACTTGTATTCTTTTGACTCGAGTAGAGTAAAATGTCTTGGCCTGATCAAAGACTTGTGTGTGAGTTTGACTCAGATTCCTGCGAAATGTATGGTCATGGATGTAGTGGTGGCAAACGTGCCACCCAAGTATGGCATGTTATTATCTAGATCATGGGGAGCCAAGCTGCAAGGCACCATGCAGATGGATGGCTCATATGCCACTATCCCTATATTTGGCCAATTAAGAAGACTATATAGAGAATCCCAAATGAAATTCCTAGTCAGCAGCCCCGAGAAACCTAAAAATTCACCATTATATTCTGTACATACCGACCTTGACTCCTTCATCTTTTGTAATGATGAATCCTTAGAAGAGCCAGAGTCCCAGAATAGGCATACAAATGAGAACACCGAGCCTATGGACCTCCACATAATGGCCACTCTGGAAGAATATGATCAGGAAAACCATGGGCAGCACACTGAAAACGAAGAGGAAATCAGCAATGAAACCTGTAGGATCTGTGGTGGACCTCTCACTCCAAGTGAAACAGAAACAGAACAAGAACAGCCAGCTAACCACCTTCCTGACATCCATGGCCTCTATGAACAACAAGATAGTTTACAACCTAGTACATACCTCCCAACTCAACCTAATGGCGAACCCAGCTGTAAGGGAGAAAGTGAAGTGGAAGTAAACAAAGAACCCCTGTGGGAAATGAACTTTGATGGGTCCTGTACTAGACAAAGCGCTGGAGCAGGAGTGTGGCTGCGTAACACCGAAAATGACCACGCAGAGAGCCACGCTGTCAATCTGCATTTCAAATGCACGAATAACATTGCAGAATATGAGGCTCTAATCTTGGGCTTAAATCTGTTGAAAAAATTAGGAGCCCGTAGGATAGTCATGAGAGGAGACTCTGAGTTAGTGATCAAACAGATGAATGGTGAGTATTCGGCAAAACACCCCAGGCTTAGGGCATATAGGAATGATACTCTAGATTTGCTGAAAACGTTTGTTGAATATGATTTAGTATCCATTCCTAGGGGTCAAAACGCTATTGCAAATGGACTAGCCTACCTAGCTAGCTCATATCCTAAGGCCCCAGTTGACCAACAAATCATCATTCAGACTAAATTCAGGCCTGCAGTGCCAGACAATGAAAAATACTGGCAGGTCTTTGAAGGAGACAAACAGATTGAAGATTTCCTGATGGGCAGGAATGAGTTTGAATTTTCTGATTCAGACTCGAAATCTGATGACAGCTGCCCAAGTGAGGATTCCCCAGATGAACTAGAAACACCTTGTAGTATAGAAATAAATTCTTTTTCTGAAGAAACTGGAGATTCAGCCATAAAACGTGAAAACGCAGATAGAGAAGAAATGGAGGTGCTGCAAGCCAAAGACAAGAACATACCAAGAGGCTTAGCACCCTTAGAGGACCTCTTTGATTTTGATGATGTTGCAAAGAAGCCCACAATAGAACATGCAGAATCAGATGTAGAAGAATGCAACATAGGCATTGAAGACAAACCCAAAATGATAAAACTGGCTAAGTCTATACCTGCAGACATGAAGAAAAGATACATTGACTTGTTTAAGGAATTCATTGATGTGTTTGCATGGAGCTACGAAGACTTAAAGGCCTATGACACCAACATCATACAACACAAGATACCACTGAAGGAAAATCAGAAACCTTTCAGACAAAAACTTCGTAGGATTAATCCAAAACAATTGCCTGCAGTAGAGAAGGAAATTAAAAAGATGTATGAGGCATGCATAATTGTCCATGTAAGGTTTTCTTATTGGGTTTCAAACTTAGTGGCTGTAAGGAAGAAGACAGGGGAGATCAGACTATGCATAGATTTCAGAAACCTGAATAGAGCCTCCCTGAAAGACAACTACCCCTTGCCTAGAATGGAACATATCTTATAGAAGGTAGTAGGCTCTAAAATAATCTCCCTGCTTGATGGTTTTTAAGGATACAACCAAGTTCTGGTACTCCCAGAAGATCAACTCAAAACAGCTTTCACCACTCCATGGGGCACCTTCATGTATGTGAAAATGCCTTTTGGATTGATGAATGCTGGAGCTACCTTCCAGAAAGCAATGGATATTGCTTTCTTAGATGAGATTGGACACTTCATAGTTATCTACTTGGATGACTTAACTGTCTTTTCTAAAACAGAAGAAGAACACTTAAAACATCTGAGGAAAGTTTTTGAAAAATGTAGAAGGTATGGTCTTTCCCTAAATCCTAAGAAGACTGTTTTCGGGCTGCAAGAAGGTAAGCTTCTTGGCCACATTATATCTGAGAAAGGGATTAGGATAGACCCCCAGAGAGTTGAGGGAATACTTCAAATTACACATCCAAGAAATATCAAGGAGCTACAGTCCTTCATTGGGAAGATCAATTTCCTTAGAAGATTTATCCCCAACCTTGCTGAGCATCTTAGGAAAATGACTGAAATGCTGAAGAAAGATGCTGGAATTAAGTGGACTGTCGAAGCCAAGAAATATTTTGAGTCAGTAAAGCTTGCGCTCACCCAGGCCCCCATCCTTATCAACCCTGACTTTTCAAAAGATTTTCTGATCTTTTCCTTTGCTTCCCCGCACACAATAGCGGCAGTTTTGTTGCAGAAAAATTCGGAAGGTAATGAACAGCCTATAGCCTTCTTCAGTAAAGCCTTAAGAGATGCACCCTTAAAGTAAAACATCATGGAAAAGCAGGCCTATGCCCTGATTAAGGCCTTAAAAGACTTTAGGGTGTACATTCTGCATTCTCACACCATCACCTATGTGCCAAATATAGTGGTCAAAGATATCCTGTCCCAAGACCCAGATGGGAAAAGGGGAAAATGGATTGCTACAATTTTAGAATATGACATTGAAATCAAACCCACCAAGCTGATCAAAGGTCAAGGCCTAGCCTAATTGATGGCTGAATCTAATCTACAGGCCCTTGATATTAACATGATGAATGCCCTGGATGAGCAGGAAGGATTTCCCCATCAAACTGTTGAGGAGCAGTTTCAGAACTCTCCTTGGTACACTGATATCCTTTACGTGCTCACACACCTCAATGCCCCTCCAGAACTGTCCAAAACAAAGGCCAGATTCGTAAAACTCAAAGCTAGAAATTACTGCATTATGAATGAGAGTCTATATTGGAAAAATCCAAATGGTCTTTTGCTGAAATGTTTGCCTGAAACTGAAGCTAAAAGAATCAAACAAGAATTCCATGCTGGGGAGTGTGGAGGCCACCTGAGTTGGAAGGCCACTACAAATAAGATACTCAGGGCTGGGTACTATTGGCCTACACTCTTTAGTGATGTTCATAAAATGGTCCTTACCTACCACAAATGCCAAATTTTTGAGGGCAAAAGAAAGCTCCTTCCCCTCCCTCTGCAACCTATCACCATAGAAGGTCCCTTCATGCAATGGGGCTTAGACTTCATTGGAGAAATCCACCCCTCTTCTTCTGGGCAACACAAATGGATCTTGACTGCTACTGATTACTTCACTAAGTGGATTGAAGCCATACCCACTAGGAATGCCACTGATTCTATCATCATTAGGTTCCTAGAAGACTTCATCTTATCTCGGTTTGGCTGCCCAAGGAAAATAATCACTGACAACGCTGCTGCTTTCGGATCCAAAAGAATGATTGATTTCTGTCACAGGTACGGAATTGCACTTGGACATTCAACTGCCTATTACCCCCAGGGTAATGGCCTAGCTGAATCATCAAATAAAATCATGGTTACAATCATTAAGAAGCTGTTGGAAGAGAACAAAAGGTCATGGCATAAAAAGTTGATACAAGCCTTGTGGGCAGACATGCTCACTACAAAGAAATCTATTGGAATTTCACCCTTCCAGCTGGTTTATGGGACAGAAGCAATTTTTCCTACTAGCCTTGGGATACCAGTGGTAAAGCTTATCCAAGAAATCCAGTCAGAAGAGGACAGCATGATAAGGAGAATTAATGAAACAATCCATCTTCAGCAAACAAGGGAGCAGGTTTATAACAGAGCCGTCAAAGTGCAAGAAAACATGAAGAGACAGTTTGACAAAAGAACCAAAGCAGCAAATTTCAAAGTTGGGGACAAGGTCCTGAAGTGGGATTCAAGAAGAGAGGATAAAGGCAAACATGGCAAATTCGACAGCTTGTGGCAAGGTCCCTTCATCATTCAAGCCACTGTGGGTCCTAATGTGTTTTTCTTGCAAGAATTGATGGTTCCAAGTTGTTTGGGGGTCCTGTCAATGGCAGGATGCTCAAACACTATTTCTGCTAATTCTCCATTTCCAGTTTCATTTCCATTGTATATACCGTTGCAAATTTTCATTTTCAGCAAAAGGAGAAGAAATTGTTCCAAAAAACAGAATGAAAAGAGAGGTTCAGACATGCTCAAAACATGAACCTCTGAGGCAAAAGGATTGGCTCTAATAAACTCAAAATCTGAGCCAAAGGGAAGAAGAATAGCTGGTCCTTACAAGCTCAAAATCTGGATCAACAGTGAAAGAAGATCCAGCTCTAATATGCCCAAAATCAGAGCTGGAGCAAAGGAAAGAAGTGACTCAAATATGCTCAAAACCTGAGTCACAAGAAAGAAAGAAGGATGTTTCACAATTGCAGAGTTCCATGCCTTCTCAGTTTTGTTTTCTTCAAGTTTCTGCCCAGCAAGTCAGACAGTCTAATCCTGGCTTGGCTGTGTTTAAATTTTCTGTCTTAGAATGTAGGTGAAGAAACCTGTTGGACAGTTTAATCCCAACAGGTAGTAGATTAGGTAGAGAAATAGATGAGGCCAACAGTCTAATCTGGCCTCATGGAGCAATAAGGGTAGAATTAGAATAGGTTTGTTTTTTTTTTGCAAAATAAAATGTAAAGGGTCTGCTAATTCAAATGCACCCAAGGGAAAATTGTTAGAACTCTAGTTTGGGTAGGTAGATTGGTTGGGAAAATGTTTCTGCTGATTTGTGTATCTAATATACTGTGGCAGCTAATCTAAAGAAAGAAGAAAGATGGCTTATAGCAGCAGGCATCTGGCCTACACCAAGAGATCATTTTCTGAATTCTTGACTCCTTCAAGAAGAAGCCATCCCCATGTGGAGCCACTGTTAGCCCCCCTATGAAATTCTTAACAAGTCAGCTGGGGGCTAGATTGTTTTGAGCCTTCAAGGAATTCCTTTCCCCTGAAAACCCATCCTCCTTGAAGTCTCTCAATTGCTGTGCCTAATACAAATCCCCCTCTGCTAGTAAATTGCTAAAAAGGGCCTATTATTCCCTCCTTTACCCCTGCAACATACATCAATTCCCCTTCTTTCCCTTTGTCCAAATTCCCTTTATTTTACCCTCATTTAGCCTCTTTTTATCCCCCCTGGTCTCCCCTTCTATTTCCCCGGGTACCCCTCAAATCCCCCCAAAATCCCCTTAAGTCCTTCCCTTACTCTTGTGTTTGGCTAAATTTCTCATTCCTTATCTTCTTCTTCTTCTATCGTTACCCTCCCCCAACCTTCAAATTCCATCTAAATGGGTTAAAAACCCACTTTCCGACCATGTAATAGGCCTAGCCCTTTTTTCCGCTGGCCCCTCAACCACTTCCCACACATGCCCATGCGCTGGGACCAAGCGCTTAAGTCCCAGGCGCTAATCGCAATCGGAGCGTCGAGCGGGTGCAATTCCCGTGCATCGTTGAAAATCCCCGATGCGATTGTTTTAACACTTTAAGCCCCACGATGTGTTGTGAACCGTCGATCTGTCACAAGATCGGATGGCCAGTGCTCAATCACATTACCCCTATCCGATCGCAATCGCAAGTCGCAGCACTGCCTCCCCGATTACATCCTGACCGTTGATCTGTCCCGCCGATCCAACGGCCCTGCGCTAATCGCTCCATCGCAATCGCTAAAACTCAATCGCATGGCTTGTCTCCCGAACTCCGATTGCGATGCTCCGATTTAATCTGGGCCGTCCGTCCTCCCGCAGATCCGACGGTCACCGCAGCTCCCGATCGCACCCTCCCTCTGATTTAACGTGAGCCTTTGATCTAGCCTTCGGATCTAACGGCCAGCGCTCAATCGCAAGTCCCCTTCCGATCGCAATCGCAAACCGTTTCATCCGACTCCCGATTGTGATCTCCCGATTAAATCTCCACCGTCCATTCCCCTGCTGATCCGACGGCCATCGCACTAATCGCTCCATTCCTCCGATGAACCCAATCACAATTCCTTCTTTTTCCCTTCCGATTTCATCTCCGCCGTTCATTCCCCCCCCAGATCGACGGTCACCGCTCAATCGCAACATCGCTCCGATCGCAATCGGAACTTTTTGAATGTGTCACCCCTGCCACCCTCGATTGTGATCCTCCGATTTGATCCTAACCGTCCATTGGATCTGGGATCTAATGGTCAAGATCTAATCGCCCTCCGCCTCCGCTGGTTCCCACTCTTACATTCATCTCCGTCGCATTTCATGCATTTTCTTTGTTTTTTGTTCGTTTCATGTATTGTTACGCTGGTCAATCTCCGCCGTCGATCTTCATCTCCAGGCCTGAATCCAACGGTCTGCGGTGCATATTTCTACCAAACCCTATTGTCCACGCATTCCACCACTCCACTGCATTTTCATCGTTTGTTTACGTAATAACGTTGTTTCCGCCACCGCCGCACCACCATTCACCACCATTTCGTTCACCCTGCGTCCATTGCTCCGTCCACTATTTTCTTCACAAGTTTGCTATGTTGCAGAGTTTCTAGAGGATGAGACTGCCGTTGTTCAATGTACTACCTCAATGGCGAGCGGCGCAGTCAGGATCAAATCTAATGAGCCAGTACCATCAGGAAAGTCAAGGAATGGGGCCGTCAGGACTCACATTAATGGAAAGCAGAGTTCAAACGCCGAAAACCATGCCGGCGCCATTTAAAGCTCAAGCTAACTCGACAGAAGCAGTAATGAAGCAACAAGGAGTTTCAGTACAGAGCAGGGGGATTAGTGCACGTCAACGAAGATCTTGAGCTCTGAAACAGAGGTTTAAAGAGGCAAAGCATAATTTTGAAGACCCCGAGGATCGATCTGGAGATCCTGAACATCAATAAGAGGTAATATCAAGGTTTTCTTATCAGCAGAATGTTTTTCCATAAAGG
This sequence comes from Pinus albicaulis, assembly GCA_034641835.2. Taxonomy (NCBI): domain Eukaryota; kingdom Viridiplantae; phylum Streptophyta; class Pinopsida; order Pinales; family Pinaceae; genus Pinus; species Pinus albicaulis. The sequence continues at coordinate 49,211 of JAXQQM020065311.1, read as the reverse complement.
ACAAGTCTCCCATACAGTCTTTATTATGCGCCGTGTCCCTGAAGGAGTTTTTCGTCCCAGCTATAGTTCAAAACAATCTAACATCTATGAGGCAGACCTCTCAGCAGTTTCTTTCATTTTGTTCAAATCACCTGGAGTACTGCAGCCAAAAGGTCAAATCATATCCGAAGCAGATCTCTATTGCACCAGGGAGATGACAAAGATTAAATATACAACATATCAAGCGGAATGGGCCTCGGCCCTGCATTCATTATTGTGTTTAAATGTAACATTTAAATTTCACCTACCTCCTCAGTCGGTCCTCTGTGTCTCTTCTGCTATAAAGCACAGAAGGATATCATTGTAATGGTTGTTGATGCATTATCAGTGAATTGCAAGCATTTTTGTCCCGAGCCAAATTCTTTGTGTAATGATTGTATGATAGGCTGAGAAATATGATGTATTCAGGCTGAATGTAAAAGCTTTGGGAAGTGATGTACTGATTGGTATTGTGTTTAACATGATAAGCAGTTTTCATTGGATCCTGATCTATAGCAGTTGGTGATGTTTTTCTCATCTCTGCGTTTATTTCCATTTCATTTCATGTTCTTCTGACTGGCATCTGAACGCATGACATAAGATTTACCCTTGTTAGGTACCTTATGTCCCAGCTCTCTCAGTCTTTAATGTTTTCTGCTCATATGTGTATCTGAATATTGTTTTGATTGACTAAACCAGTGTAGTGGATGATTATTGCCTGCTCTCTGATGTGCAAGTTAATAGAATCAATGTTCAGATGTTTTTGTTAAGATTTAATTGAAAGAGGTTAGGAACATTGGGAGGTTTAGAAGCCTGTCTCTGCCTCTTCATAGCCTATCCCTTCCACATAAACCTTTTCAAGATCCCTTGTGTTGCCTATGGTTTTGTCCAAGCAGGCCTGGAGTTAAATGACCTCTGGCCTGGTCTATAGACGGAATCAGATGGTTCTCCATCCTTCATTCTCATCCCTTAATGTTCCATCCCACCAATCAGTCTTTGAGATCCAAATGCTCTAGATGACTAGCCCAACTGAAGCTTACACATTGAACATAAGTAAATCCTTTCTTGACTCCATTGCCCAATGGCCTTGATGTTCCCCGAGTTATCTTTCCTTGCCTAGCTCCCTTCTTTACCTATCCTTGTCTTATGGTACCTTCCTTCCTGATTCTCAACAACCAAACTCAAACAATCAAACAAACAACCTTGAGCCTATAACTAGCCTAAAATCACAATTGAGAACTTCAAAGACATATATCCTTTGATAATCATAGAGAGATCCCTCTCTGGACCTAGGAGGGCTAGATCCTAAGGTCTAAAAGTGGTTCTATGTTGTCTCATCTTTTCGTGGCTATCCTTGCTGCCAAACATGGAAACCCAACATATGTTTCGCTATTATTTTCTAATCATCAAGATATACTACCGCATTTTTCCCGATGAGTCCCCTCTACCTTCCTTCTCTTTCCCATAGCGTTCAACCTTCTTCTCCTTTTCTATGTGTTGGGTCATCTACCCGAGTATCCTTCTGCCCACATTCAACCTTTTATTATTAATCGACTGCAATACACCATTACTCTATAGTCAGGTCAATATTTTGCACATATTTTTACTTACCCTAGTCTTTTCTTCCCGCGTTCAGCCTTTTCCTTTGTTACTCGAGTCTACTCCTGCGTTCAAACTTTTCTGTTAGAAAATTATATATTATGGAGCAATGCAACACATAAAATATGTGGAAAATACAAGCACACAAAAAACACATAAAACCAGAGAGACACAGATATACGTGGTTCACCCAGTTTGGGCTACGTCCACCCCAAACAACTAGTCCTTCCTTTATATTATCCAACAAAAATGAAGAGACAAAACCTACAACAGATCCGCTGTAATATCCTCTGTTCTCTCTCACAGTCTCCCTCTCTGTTTCTCGCTCCGAGAATACACACATAATACACAGCCGCAATACAATGCCCTCATAAAAACGAGGGGTTGCCTTCTAGGGCAAAAAACCCTAATCTAAACATAACTTCTACCGTCAGATCATTTGCCTAATGAACGGCCCAGATTGACTAGAAATTACTATACATTTACAAGGCAATTTTACATATTTTTTTAGCTTTGGGGGCGCTGCCCCCGAAAGCCCCCGCCAGGGGGGGGGGGGCTCCGAAAAGCACTGCCACCCCCCCTGGACCCCCCACGGCAACGATTAATTACGGGCGGCATTGCCGCCCCTTTTAAGGTACAGGGGTCCAATGCTGTGATACAAAGTAAACAAGATAATCAGGCTCCACACCCAACAATCTCCCACTTGGAGACTGATTGTAGCAACTCCATCGCTGCTTCATTTGCTAGACAATGACTCCTCTTTGGACCTGGCTATTTCTCATCTTCATCGTCATCCTTGAAGACCAATTGAAACTGAGCATGTTCTCAGTTTCTCCCTGGTTACAACTTTTGTTAGCATATCTGCAGGATTCTGGCTAGTGTGTATCTTTTCCAGCTTCAACTCTCCATCTTCCAATACCGACCGTATGAAATGGTACTTGAGATGTATGTGTTTAGTCCTGGAATGAAATGTTGAGTTCTTTGCAAGATGAATGGCACTTTGGCTATCACTGTATAGCGTTCCCATATCATGCTTCTTACCCAATTCACCCATAAACCTTTGTAACCAAATCATTTCTTTACTAGCCTCTGTAGCAGCAACATACTCTGCTTCTGTTGTTGAAAGTGCAACAACACTTTGGATTTTTGAAACCCAATTGATAGTTGTTCCACCTACAGTAAATACATATCCTGTAGTGCTCCTCCTGTTATCTCTGTCACCTGCCATATCTGCATCAACATATCCCTGTAGAGCAATGTTTGAACCACGAAAGCATAATGCTTGATTTGTGGTACCTCTCAAATATCTGAGAATCCATTTTACTGCCATCCAATGTTCTTTTCCTGGATTATTCATGTACCTGCTTACAACTCCCACTGCATGTGCAATATCAGGCCTTGTGTAGACCATTGCATACATTAAGCTTCCAACTGCAGATGCATATGGAACTTTAGACATATAATCCATGTCTTCTTAGGTCTTTGGGCACATCTCCTTACTAAGTTTGAAATGGCTAGCAAAAGGTGTACTAACTGGTTTTGCATTGTGCATATTAAATATTTTCAACACCTTTTCTATGTACTCATTCTGAGACAGTGTTAATTTACGATTTTTCCTGTCTCTAGTTATCCTTATACCAAGGATTTGTTTTGCAGCTCCCAAATCCTTCATTGCAAATGAATTTGCCAATTTTCTTTTGAGCACATTTATTTCCTGCATGTTAGACCCTGTAACAAGCATGTCATCTACATACAATAACAATATAATATAGCTGCCATCATTTTTCCTTTTTAGATAAACACAATGATCAGAGTGACATCTAGTATAACCTTGTTCAGACATAAACTTGTCAAATTTTAGATACCACTGCCTTGGAGCCTGTTTTAAGCCATACAAGCTCTTCTTTAACCTTCACACCAATTTTTCTTTCCCTTTTACCTCATATCCTTCTGGTTGCTGCATGTATATCTCTTCCTCCAAATCTCCATGGAGAAATGTTGTCTTTACATCTAACTGCTCAAGATGTAAATCTTCCGCTGCTACAAGACTTAAAATAGTTCTGATTGAATTCATTTTAACAACAGGAGAAAATATTTCATCAAAATTAATACCTTTCTTCTGTGCAAATCCCTTCACCACAAGTCTAGCTTTGTACCTCTATGTTGAAGCCCCAAAACTCGGGTCTACAACAAGGGGGATACCCACCCGGTCCGGACCTTGGTTAGCAGCTCCTTTTCCGTTTGGTGTAGTGGGTCCGACTGGGGATAATGGGACCAGTTTCCCAATATGTGTGTGTGTGTTTGAGATTTGATATTTCTTTTCTAAAATTCCTAATTAAAATGCTTTTAATCTATTTCTAATCTATTCATATGCAAACTGTATTCTAAGAAATATCTAACTCTAAACTAACCCGGGATGTAATCTTTCAATATATGCGATCTAAAAGGATTTCAGATAACAATTGATAATAAATATCATTCAATTATTATGAGAAAAGAATTCAATAAAGATAAACTATTTCACATAAAAAGTTAGATGAAACAGTTGTGGAAAACATATCGCATATTAAGCTATTCATATATCAAGTACAAATAAATAATTATCACCATACAAAAATGCCAAATGATAACTCAGATATTCAAACATTAACATATAAACAACTAAACATAAATATCGCTTTTAACACAGAAAACAGAAACAGTTAAGAGATAAAAATACCATTTATAATTGGTTCTACTTATGAGCTAGAAGCAATAATGATTTATCTCTTTCTTAATCCAACATCTATCAAGAGTACAGAAATGCAACATCAGTAACAGATATTAGACACAGATATCAATAAATCTTGTTCCATTCATTTATCAAAACCTCCTCTGAGGGTGCAGAAGTGCATGTTCTGAGGATAAGTTTTTGACAAATTTCAGGACCCTTCTCTAAATGCATGAGAAGGGTTTAAATACTAATAACTAAAATCTAAAAATAGTTTATTACAAAAAATTTAGGATTCGGTTTAAATGACCGTCCTTTTCCTAGGCAAAAATATAGTAAAACTAAAACTAAATCTAAAAATAAAGATCATCAGCTATCTACTTATGAATTTGATCTTTGATCTTGCAAGCATCCAACATTGTTTTGAGAAGAGGTGGTTGGCCGACATCAGATTTCAACTGCCTTGAAAAGACAGAATCGGAAAGTGTAGGAGCAATCTTCTCGGCGGAATTAATGATGCAACTAAGCGCACTGCATTGACTGTGGGGTTTTACTAGATATGTCCAGTAAGAATCCCAGTTTAATCTTGTTAGTTCTTGAATTGACTTTGCCTTTTCATCAGATTTTTGCCTCCATTCTGTTTGTAATTGCTGTGCTTGCGGAAGGTGTCCCAGAATAATCTCTGAAATCAAATTAACTTTGTGCAAATTTTCATTTACACAATCAGTAATTTTTCCTGCTGTTGTAGCTGCTTCCTCTGCTGCTTTTTCTGCTTCTCTGAGCTGTACATCCCAATTGTTGAAGAGTAGTTCTTTATGACTATCATTGATGATCGGTGCTCCTGCTCTTCTTCCTTCCTCTGTCTTTTGCCATGCCATATAATTAGTAACTCTTTCATTAGTTAAATCATAATCATGTCGTAATTCTACGACATGATTAGTGATTTGATCACTTTCTTGACAAAAAGAGTTGTATTGCGAGATTTTCTGGCATAGTATGTCTTGCTGATGCAGTAGTTGTTTGTTCAAGGAAACAGACTCTGAAATAAAATCTGGAAGCTTAGGGTCGTCTTTGTGCTCTTCTTGAATAATCTTTATTTGTTTCTCTTTATCTGCCAAACTTTTCTGATAACCAATTTGCATCTTTTGAAGCTCTAGTTGTAACTCTTCAAGTTTTATTTGTGCTTCACTGTTAGCACAGGCTTGTTGCAATTGTTGTTGCAGAGCTTGTATCTGATCTTCTTTTTCATTTAATAATAGCTTTACCTCAGATGCTTTATCAATAGTTGCTGAGGCATAAGCTCCTGTAATCTGAGATAGCTTGGCAAGATTGTCAGTTGAATCCATAGTAGGATCCTTCCATAAGACATCTAATTGTTCTACTTCAGTAGAGATTGAGCTCTCTAACTTTCTCTTTTTCCTCTGCTTCCTCACTACTGCTTTATACTGCGGGCTGTAGAATACGTCTAGAGGAGGAATGTCCTCTATATTGAGTACAATTTCAGAAGAGGGAGTGATAGGTATATGCTCAGTTTCTGTGATAGTGCCACCTATTCCCTTGCTCAAAACTTTTGTTGTCTGTACAGGGGTCTGTATATTCTATCCTTCTACATTAAGCAATTGATTAAAATTTTCCCATTCTTTGTCCAATTCAGTCCTGACTGTCGGTTGTTGTACATTGAGAGGTGGAAGGTTCAACTGTGGAGTGGTAAAAATCTGTTGTTGTGAAAGCTCTTTAGATTGAGCTGTATCCTTCACTGAGATTTCATCATTATCAATCTTTTTAGAACGCTCAGAAGTCTCTTTGTCAGACTTCGACTTAGACTTTTCTGTATTTGAGCTGCCACTAAGACTAACACTAGGAGTTGGTTCCCTTGCGGGTTCCAAGCGTAAATTTTCCAAAGGGATAGTAGTTAGTCTTCTCTCTCTGTAAACTTTAAATTCCTGAAAATCTTCTGGGGATAACTGTGTTTGAGCTAAATGAAAAACTTCTTTAAATGAACATTTTGTTTGAAACATATCATCAAAAGGGTCTTCTTCTCCAACAAACACTCTTACTTTGATTGCAGTGGTGAAATTTTTAACAACATCAATTGGATCAAATAACCTTCTCGAAAACTTGAACAGTTGTAAGCATGTAATATTTCTTACCTCTTTGAATGCGTGACCAACATCAAACAATGAAAATGCTCCACAGGCTACAGGAAATTGTGGCCAAATGCCCTTCTTCTTCTCCTTTAATTCCTTTGTCAAACCTCCTTCACCACAGGTTTGATAAGCAATCTCCCGAGCTACAAGTTTATCCGGAACATACAGGGGTAACACATGGGGGGAAGCAGAGCTTCCAAAAACCCTCACATAAGTAAACAACTCTTCTCCGAACCATCTTGCGACAGGGAGAATGTCGACCTCTGCTTCCGGGGATAACCTTGGAGCATCCTTATTATACAATATTCTGTACAGAGGCAGCATTATGCCATGGCAAATTTTGTAAAAATGAGGAACAAAATTTGATTCCTACAACTCTTTGTGATAGACATGAATAGGCAAGGGATCATGGATTGTCCATTGCCAACCCATCAAAGGGAATTTAGAAACAAAACAAATTGAATCCATAACATAGGCAGATAGATAAAAAGGAGGATAAATCCTCTGGGAAATAGTCCGTTTGGACCGGTAACTGAAAATGGCAGTGGCTAAATTATCAGACAAGATTTTGGCCCAGTCTACAATTGTAGCGTTAACAGCAGCATTCAACAAAGGGAGCCATTCAGGCAAGACCATATTTATGTCAGGCTTTCCAAAAAGCCTGCATAACATAGCAGCAACAAAACAATATGGAGAGGTGAGTGAACCAGTACTGTACATACCGTGTTTGTTTTTCTTCAATGGTTCCTCTCTCTTGGTCCATTCCTTGGTGCATTCCGCCAAATTTGCATTTTCTCTGGCGAATTTCTCCATAAATTGTTTGTTGTAGGTCGCCTGAGGTTTCGGTAAGTGATACATAAGCCTCAAATCTTCTGTAGTGAATGACCCGATGAGTTCTTGTCCTGGAGTTCTAAATTGCCTGTCCGAAATATCTGTGTTATCCAACACCCATTTTATCATATCTATATACGGAAGAATTCTCGGTCTTGCTGCTATTCTGTGAAGAAATGAACAAGCCAATTTCGTAAGAGACGCTTCAGAGGAATTACTTGATCCAGCAGTAGCCGTGACTTCCATTACCCTGGGATTTTCTTCTTCGAGCAGATTATGCATGCCCTCCCAGGTAGTGATACCGGCGTCCTTATTGCAAGCAGTATCCGCATACAGGGAAGCCATCTCTTTGTTTTCAGCACTCGAAACTTTCTCTTTCTTACCCATAATGCTCTGTGAATGCTTTGTATAGTCTTCTGCTCCTTCGCGCCTGCGGTGTTACGAATTAAGTGAGAGTAATGAGATGAGAAAGGTGACGGGATAGTTTTAAATGCTGAAGGCGGATAAAAACGTGAAACAACCTTTCAATCAAAACAAAATCCTTTCCATCAATGATTAACAATCCATTCATTAATTTTGACATCAAAGCGCATAATGGATATTTATCTATGAAAAGATTTACTTTGGACACCGCGCTAGAAGAATCTGCGATAATGCGATCTGCAATTTGCTGTGCAATATCGCAAAATCGCAATATCGCGGATCGCAATCATCGCAAAACGTAACATCGCAAATCACAACCTAATATTATCGCAAAATTGTAATATCGCAACATCGCGGAATCGCAAATTCATAAAATATAACTTCTTAAATAACTTTTCTGCGATATGCGGTTTGCGATAAATACTTTAATGTATAGTTCTTTGGGATCGCGCTATCGCAATATCGCAGAATCGCAATTTTAAAACATTATGCTTTCACAAAATATATCCATTTTTTGCGATGAATGCGGTATTTCTATTCAAAGAAAGATTATGCTTTGATTTATCATAAACTTAGGTTTATTTTAAAGATTTTCAAAGGACCTTCTCTAAGTTAAGATAGTACGTTTTATTTGAGAAAGGGAATAAAAACTAATTAATTTTTTTGGATTTTTTGACTAAGGGTCCCCTCTTATTTAGTATTATTACTAATACTAAATAAGAAGGGGGGTTGTTGCTGGCCACAACACTCTGTTTTCCTCATCTTCTTCCTTGACTGTAAACCCATTTATTACGCAATGTAGTTTACACATGCAATTTGAATAAGTCCCCAAGTCTGGTTATACATTAAGGAGTCCATCTCTTCTTCCATGGCTAGCTCCCACTTCTTCCTGCTTTCAACCTGCATTGCTTCTTCATAACATTCAGGTTCACCAGAATCAGTCAACAATAAATAATATAATGAAGGAGAGTATCATTCAGGGGGTCTACTTATCTTGGTAGATCTTCTAACACCACTTTCAGGTGTTTGAGGTGCCTGTTGCTGTTGTGGTAGTTGTTGCTGCTGTGGTTGTTGATTATTATTATTTTCAGGCACCTTTACTTTTTCAGTTATCTCATCAAGAACCATGTATTCCTTGCTTTCTTTTTCCTATTTCTTTTCCTACAGTTGATTCTTTTACAAGACCTTTTCATTGAATATTACGTCTCTGCTCCTAATGATTTTGTGATTTTCATAATCATATAAGCGATAACCAAAATCATTAGCACCATATCCAATAAAGGTACATTTCTTTGATTTTGCCTCAAGCTTTGTTCTGTTTTCTTTATTAATATGGAAAAAGGCCTCACAACCAAAAGGCTTTAAAAAGAGTATTTTACCTTTTTACCTGTCCATGCTTCCTCTGGAATACCACCATCCAAGGAACTTGAAGGCCCTCTGTTTATTAGATAAACAAAAATATCTACAACATCTGCCCAAAATTGTAAAGGCAATCCTGCATGCAATCTCATGCACCTTGCACACTCCATGATTGTTCTGTTCATCCTTTCTGACACACCATTTTCTTGTGGTGTTCTTGGAGCTATCTTCTCTCTATGAATTCCATGCTCTGAACAGTACCTATCAAACTCTTTGCTGCAATATTCACCTCCATTGTCTGATCTGAGACACTTCAACTTCTTTCCTGTCTCAATCTCAACCAAAGCTTTCCATTTCTTGAAAGTATCAAATACATCAGATTTATTCTGAATACAATAAATCCATTTTTTTCTAGTTGCATCATCAATAAAAGTAACATAATAACGAGAGCCACCGAGAGATGATACCTGAGCAGGTCCCCATACATTTGTATGCACAAGCTCTAATTTTTCGCTCTTCTTTTCTTTCCCAACTCTAAGAAATATGACTCTCTTCTGTTTTCCATAAATGCAATTCTCACAGAAATCCAAATCAACATTCTTCAAACCTGGCAACAAATTTCTTGAGTGAAGAATTTTCATCCCCTTCTCACTCATGTGTCCGAGCCTATGATGCCATAATGCTGCATCTGCTCCTTTGGAAGTTAAAGCATTAACAGAGTTAGAAATACCATTGCATAAATACAATGTACCAACCTTTTCGCCTTTTGCTATTACCGGGGCTCCTTTGGTGACCTTCCAAGTTTTATCTGTGAAAGTTGTCACACAACCTTCACTGCCTAACTGCCCTGTTGAAATCAGATTTTTCTTCAGATCTGGAACATGCCTTACCTCCTTTAGTAGCCATTGGTTTCCATTCTGTTGTTTTAAAAGAACTTTACCCATTCCAACAATTTTACAGGGTTTATCATCACCCAAACGAACTTGTCCAAAATCTCCTTGAACATAGTCATGAAAATATTTATTATTAGGTGTGGCATGGAATGAAGCCCCTGAATCTACAACCCAAGAATCAGTAACATTTTCGAAAGAAAGAATCAAAGCATCTTGTAACACATCACCTGTCACATTTGCTTCATGATTGTTTTCTTGTTGTGTGTATCCTTCTTTTCCCTTCCAAGATCTACAGTATTTCTTTAGGTGTCCTTTCTTTCCGCAATTCGAGGACACTATCCCTGATCTAGACTTGGATCTGCCTTTCCTTGATTTACTGTGATATCCCGAGCTCTTTCCTCTTTCCATTCTTCTTCCCCTAGAATCTACACTCAAAGCATTACCTGATGTCTCACCGGAGCTTTTCCGTCGCATTTCCTCGCTAAGGATAGCACCAACAACATCATCAAACTTTAAAGTACTAGATCCAGAGACAGAGTTACTAATGGCCATTACTAAACCATTCCAACTCTCTGGCAATGATCACAAGAATAACAGAGCTCTAATTTCATTATCAAAGTTTACCCCTACAGAACTTAACTGACTGGTAACTGTATTAAATTCATTTAAATGGTCTGCAACAGATCCACCTTCCGACATCTTCATATTAAATATTCGTTTCATAAGAAATACCTTGTTTGAGGCCGAGGGTTTTTCATATAGTTTCGCCAACGTCTGCATCAAACCCTCTGTTGTTGTTTCCTTCAAAATATTGAAGGCGATTGACACTGAAAGGCACAACTGTACTGTTCCGAGTGCCTTTCTATAGAGAATGTTCCATTCCGCATCTTTCATGGCCACCGGCTTCTTTGCTTTTCCGCTCAATGGTAGGTATAGATCTTTCTGATACAGATTATCTTCCATCTGCATCTTCCACAATGGGAAGTTCTGGCCGTTAAATTTCTCGACCCTAAACTTAGCATCTTCCACCATTGCTCCCACTCAAACCAGGAACCCTACCATGCTCTGCGAGTTTATCAATAAATATACCTTCGGCTACGATACTGATGCCGGTTGTTAGAAAATTATATATTATGGAGCAATGCAACACATAAAATATGTGGAAAATACAAGCACACAAAAAACACATAAAACCAGAGAGACACGGATATACATGGTTCACCCAGTTTGGGCTACGTCCACCCCGAACAGCCAATCCTTCCTTTCTATTATCCATCAAAATGAAAAACAAAACCTACAGCAGATCCACTATAATATCCTCTGTTCTTTCTCACAGTCTCCCTCTCTGTTTCTCGATCCGATAATACACACATACAATGCACAGCCACAATACAATGCCCTCATAAAAGCGAGGGGTTTCCTTCTAGGGCAAAAAAACCTAATCTAAACATAACTTCTACCGTCAGATCATTTGGCTAATGAATGGCCCAGATTGACTAGAAATTACTATACTTTTACAAGGCAATTTTACATCTGTTTTTAGCTTCGAAGGCGCTGTCACCACCCCCTGGAACCCCCACAGCAACGATCAATTACGGACGGCGTTGCTGCCCCTTTTAAGGTACAGGGGTCCAATGCTGTGATACAAAGTAAACAAGATAATCAGGCTCCACACCCAACATTTTCTTTATAAATCAGTATAACCACATACAAACCTAGACCTGTTATATATTAAAAAGGAACTCTGGAATCAATCGCATCTAACCTCATATCACATATCTAAGTTTCTTGTGTTATTCTATATACAACTCCCCTACTTTTATTAATAAATTTCTTATAAAAATGCATATACCTTGGATCTCAAATATATTAAAATTCAAGTCTGACTTGTCTTCTCATCCAGTTTTTTATAGAGATTCGATGTTCCTATATGTTATATGTTATATACGTCTTTGTTTCTCCCGATGTGATTTCATAACTCATAAATCTAGACTTTTAAATGTATTATCATTTACCTTTGGAAGTTATAGCGTCTGGTCTCTCATCGCAGTTCGACACTTTTCATCGTTATCCATTATTCTCTAGTCCTTCAGAACTCCCGATCTATGATATCCGAAGGGGTCCTACCTTTCTTATCACAGTTTTCCATCACAGATTCTTATCGCAGTTTTGCTCTGGTATTTGGTTAGAATGTCTTGCAACATGAAATTTGTGATAAAAGGTTCAGGTCTCACCGGGGTGCCACATCGTTTTCCACATCACTTGCCATGTCGTCTACCATGTCACCTGCCACGTCATCAATATTTATTTGCGATTTGTGGTGTCAAGTCCACGTCTTCTTCCATGTCAGCAACCATGTCAGTAACCACGTCACTTGCCACGTTAGTTTCCACGTCATCTCCCTCACTTCACATTTTGCAATTTCTTAGGTCTCTACGGTTTTGCAATCATCCTTCTGCTTGCGATTTGCGATTTCACAATTTCACAACCCGCAGCGAAAAACTTATCAAACGTCACACTTTTTAGAATACCGTAACGATTCTCCTTATGTTATGTGATATGTGATATTCTTTGCATCACGACATAAATAACTTACCTCCCCGTAACTTCTCAATAAAGACAAAAATCATCGATGTGCAATATGCGCCAACCGTCTTCTATGATTTGGTCCATCCATTGCTCACTATCATTTATGCGACTTGATCCTCACCATCCATATCTGCTTCAATCCAGTTTGTCGACATGACCCATGCATTCACGACTTTTTCCATTTTCTGACTTGACCCATTGAACTGCACATGCCCTCGTGAATTGTTCTAAACAGACACTAGCCCGACTCTGCCCGCGCGTTCACGACTCCTTCATGTCTCTACTTATTTGGTTGTGCCTATTCATTTCTACCTTCATGTATGTAAAACACATGACTCATTCATGATATTGTAAATGTAGACCCACTATTCTGCACGTGTTTTACAGCCAGCCTGACTTGGCCCTGCTTTATTTATTATGAATCTTTTGTCGAAGTGTACGAAAAAATACCACTTTAGCTATGCATAACTTATAGCCCTAACATCAAATGTGGCTACCAATATCTTCAGATATGCAGTTAGTTGATCAAGACAAGTGCTGCAAAAAACTAGATCTATGCATAGAGAGACATTAAGCAGTAAAAATAAGGTTTTGATCCATACATCCAATAGACAAGATAAGAACAATATTTTTGAAAGAATTTTGTATTAAGGGCACACAGGAGGAAAAGCAGAAGATTTTTCCCAATTCTCCTCAATGGGATAGGTTCTTGGAAGTCCTCAGCACTTCAGATCTAGCATTTCTCTCTCTTGTTGGTGTAGAAAACCCAGACAAAGATAGAACTCAAAGGGAGCTCACACAACAAATAATGGAAAATATGACAATGATAATGGCTCAAAGTCAGACCAAGAGTTTAGATCCAGAGTGATCTAATAGGCAAGAAAAGGTGAAGAATGGTAGGAAAAACCCTCCTATTTATAACAAAATATTGGGTCATTCTAGATCTTGGTGCATGATTAAAATAACATTAACCAAATCTAGATCCACCTTTTATGGAATATTTTATTATATTTGTTGGAGGGAAAAAGTATTTGACTTGGGTCAAATCCCTTTATTTGTGAATAATAAATAAATAAATGATTTATTTATCATTTTAAGGAAGTGGTTGAAGGATAATCAAATAAATAATGATTTATTTAATTAATGGTGGTTGATTTGGTCATATTTAACAAGGAATATTATCTAAATAAGATTTAAACAATTATTCCTAGAAAATAATAAGATAACTATGGGTTTATCTCATTAATTTCTTTGTTTTTGGGTTAAACATGACTGGGAATAATAATTAAATTATGGTTTAATTAATTATTCCTTGAGGAAAATCAAACAAATATAGGTTTGTTTAATGTTTCCTTTTGAGGTTCTGTTTAGACCATAAACAACCTAATAAATGTGTTTTATTAAGTTATTTTACATAGTGAAAGCAATTTTACTTACAGTAAAATTGGTCTTACATGGTGTACTTGGGTACATCTAATGATAATAGGTTAGATGACCAAAAAATGGTGTAACAGATTGCCCCCTAGCGTGCGAGTGTTAGGAGCAAATCATATGACTGAAGTACGTTGTAAGAACTCAATCACCAGACATCAAGAGGGAAGTGAGAGAGAGAAATGTGAGGTAGACTAATGTGTTGAAGAACTAGACCCTGAGGAGATGAGACTTACAGGTGCAACAAGTCTCTTTTTATGAAAGGGTACCTGTGCTAAAGGTGGCGGGGGAGGCATACCTATGCTCGCCGAGACAAAGTACAAAAGAATAGTGTGTCCAGTAAACAAGGGACCGAACCATAAAGTACAACCGGCATAAACATGAGCCAAATAAAAATACAATGAGGGATCCCATATACATGTTGTGCCTAGGATAACGGCCAGGACTTATACAATAATATCTGAGTTCATGAGATACAAATACAACCCAAATGCCCCCTACAAGTGGGGAAGGGCTCACAAAATCTGACTAATACATGCAAATCAAATAGGCGCTCCAAGCGGCTAAGGCCTACATCATCAAATATATGGAGCTGCATCGAAGGCTGCAATGAAGAGGTCATTCGAGCATGTGGGGGGCTACCTGCAGGGCCACCCCCTCATGAGAGTTGAGACATCTCACACACACCCGGGAATCACCAAAAGCTACTGCTGCATCACTGAACCATCAAGCATACGGATCTCGATCATGCTAAAAGGAGCTGGAGTGGAGAAACAATCAATTCAAAGGGAAATGAGAGATCCCTTTGCCTGATCTGAGGCACCAAACAAGAGTGGAAGCTGGAACCAAGGTACACTGCCCTCACAGGAGCACATATTACGGAATGGGTGATGTGTCGACAAAGGAGGTCATACATAGGTGAGGCAATGAGAGATCCTCAACTAAGGCATGAGAGAAAATAGTAGAGCGACAGACAGACTAATACCAATGATGATGATGGAATGGAGGGGATTGAGTAGCGAATGGACGACTTCCCTTGCTAGAGCATAAATGGCATGAATGACATGGCAGTGACTGACACAATATCATCGCGGATAGGAGACAGTGGGACTGAAGGCCATAATGTGCGACACAAGAGAGAGACCAAGCAAGGAAGGATGGAGGACTATAGCAGGGTACAAAGGGACTTGGGATAGACTCCATGAATGTGATGATGAATCCACTCAGATGCTCTAAACAAGGGCAACTCGAGGGTGCTGCCACTTAGTAAAGGTCCAATGGGGGACCATGAAAACATGAGTATAAGATGGTATCTCATGACGAAACTTGACACGAACAAAGACAAGTATGGAGGCAAAGTGGTGCCCCAAGTACAAGTGTTGTAAGTGAGGAGATTCGATTTGGAGGAGAGGTAAAGCGATCCTTCTTGGACAAAGTATGTCCTGGCAAGGTATCAAAGTATGAAAACAAAAATATGTTGGCTATCTGATAGAAAATAAAACATGCATTTCAAAAGGGAAATGCTAAGGGTAATATTTCTTAAGATAGAGTGCATTGCGAGGATTAGGAAGGGGATTGCCTTCGAAATCCTCTAAGAGGTATGCCCCCTTACCGAGATCCTTCCTGATGATGTAAGGGCCTAGCCATAATGAGTCGAACTTCCCATGACCAAGGACATCATGGGCCTGGTCATAAACTAGAACAAGGTCACCTTCGTGAAAAGTACGAGGCTGGAATTTTCTGTCATACTGAGCTTTGGTGTGTTTCTTGGCCGCTTCCATGGTTTGCAAGGCAACACGACGGTCTTCGGAGGCGCGCTCAAGCATGATAAGTCATTTTTCTAGAGGTTGGGTGTCAGGGAGAAGTTCAACGGCCAGATGCAGGGAAGGAATTTCACACTCGATCGGTAAGACTGCCTCCTCTCCAAAAACGAGGTGGAAAGGAGTAAACCCGGTGGCGGTTTTAACAAAAGTTCGATAGGCCCACAAAGCAGGGAAGAGCATAAGATGCCAGTTGGTTTTGTGCTTATTCACTGTTCGTTGAAGCATGGTCTTGAGGATTTTGTTGACTGCTTCAACTTGGCCATTACCTTGGGGGTAATAGGAGGAGGAATATTGGTGCTCAAAACCCAACAGTGAGGATAGCTCACGCCATATCTCATATTCAAAATGTCGGCCGTGGTCAGAGACCAGTTGTTTCGGAACTCCGAATCAAGCGATAACGTGGTTAAAGAAAAAGAGGGCAGCGGTAGCAGCTGTATTGTTAAAAGTGGGCATAGCCTCGGCCCATTTGGTGAAATAGTCAACCACCACAATGATATACTTGTGGTTACCATCGGATGGAGCTCGACACTCCATAAATTCGATGGCCCATTTACAGAAGGGACCAGTTGCGACGACAGGATGGAGGGGGGCTGGGGGAGCTCGTGCCTTAGGGGAAAAATGCTGGCAATTGGGACAGTGTTTGACTGCCTCAATGCAATCACTGAAGAGGGAAGGCCAAAAATACCCAGCGCGCATGAATTTCTGGGCAGTAGCAAGACTGGAGAGGTGGCCACCGCAAGCGCCGCTATGGCAGGCATTGAGGACCTGTTCAACTTCAGTGTGTGTGAGACAACGACGAAGGACATTATCTATACCGCGACGATAGAGGTCGTCACCAATAAGAAGATAACGGGGAGCCTGGTGTCAGATACGTCGGCGAGCCTCACGATCAAGGTGGAGGGTGAAATTTTGGGTTCACAAGTAAGTAAGAATATTGCCATACCACGGGTCGTCCGAAGTAATGGCGAATAAGTGTTCATCAGGAAAATCATCATTAACTAGAGGGTCCTGCGTTCCGGTAGGTAATTCAGAAATGAGTTCAGCAAGGGCTAAGCCTTTCTTACTTTTTGGTGTGACAAATTCGAGGTCGAATTCCTGAAGGATAACGACCCAACGGGCGTACTTCCCAGTGAGGATGTGGCGACTCAATAGGAAAGCCATGGGGTTGGAATTAGTCACAACCTTGGTGGAGCACATGAGGATATAATGACGAAGTTTTTGGACTGAGAACACGACAGCCAGCGCTAATTTTTCTTCATGCGAGTAGGAAACAGGAGGCCCTATGAGGTTCTTACTGACGTAATATATCACATGCTCGATACCGTTGTCATCTTCCTAGATTAGAACTCCAGTGACCGAATAGGTGGAAGCGGAGATGTACAGGATGAAGTCCCTATCAAAGTCAGGAGGGCGGATCAAGGGAGCGGATGTGAGAGCTTGTTTGAGGGCATCAAAAGACTCATGAGCATAGGTATCCCATACAAACGGGATGTTAGAGCGGAGGAGTCTAAGGAACCCATGTGCAGTGGTGGCATAGTCGGGAACGAACCGGCGAAGAAAATTAGCTTTGCCTTGGAGGCTCTGTAGCTGGCATAAGGTACGAGGAATGGGAAGTTCAAGAATGGCTTGGACTTTTAACGGGTCAAGAGTGATACCGTCTTTGGATACGATGAAGCCTAGGAGACGGCCGGCAGGAACGCAAAAGACACATTTCAACGGGTTAAGGCGGATATTATACTTGCGACATCGGAGGAAGACGGTGCGTAGATCGTGGAGGTGTTGCACCCGATGTTTAGAACGTGCAGTGAGGTCGTCTAAATAAGCAAGGATAATATGAGCTAAATCATGGAAACAATAAGATATGGCCCGTTGAAAAGTTGCGCCGGCATTTTTAAGGCCGAAAAGTATGACCCGGTAAGCAAAAGTTCCCCACGGACTGATGAACGCGGTTTTAAGTTGATCAGCAGGACAGATAACAATTTGGTTGTATCCGGAGAAACCATCCATAAAGGATAGAACCTCATGCCCCGCACACTCATCAATGATTTGGTCAATGAACGGTGTGGGGAAGTTGTCTTTGGGACAAGCTTTGTTCAAGTCGCGAAAGTCCGTGCAGACACGGATGGTGCCTTGCTTCTTGAGAACGGGAACTGGGTTGGACACCCAAGTGGTGTATTCAATGGGGTAAATGAAACCAGCCTGCTTGAGCTTATCGATTTCGGCTTTGATAGCATCACGTCTGGAAGGATTAATGGGTCTCAACTTTTGACGGACGGGGTTGGCATCAGGCCATGTGTCGATATGGTGTTCGACGATGGCGGGATCGAGTCTGGGCATTTCGGAGTAGGACCAGGCGAAAATATCGCGGAATTCTTTGAAAAGCTTAGTGTAAGCTTCAATTTCTTCTGGGGTGCATTGGGCGCCCAAGGTGACATATTCTTCAATTCCCGGTTTGACCGAAATGTCAATTTTAATGGTAGGAGAGATATTGGCCATGTTTCCTTCTTCGAAAGCATCAGGTGCAGGGATGGGATTTTTGAACCAGTCGACTGCATGGGGGATGAAGTCTTTGGTTTCCACAGCATATTGGTCATGGGACTGCTGTGGGAGGAAGTATGCGTGATGGTTCATATCATCCCAGGGAAAGTCAGGGTGGGTCATGGCTTCCATAATGTCTTCATCTGACTGGAAAATGGGAAGACGGGAGGAAGGGGGTTCACCTGATGATGTAGCAATACCTGTCTGGTAATCTTGAGGAAACGGGCTCATATGGGCAACGTCGGCAGATCCAAGGTCTACTGGGGTGGAGCCGAGAGTGTTCGTAGGTAGGAGGTTAGGTGAATCATCTCTCAAGGATGACGATAGGTAAAAGATGGTGGACGAAGGCTTTGTTGTTTCAACAGTTGGAGGGGGAATGTGGATGGGAGTAGGAAGATCCTCTGGGCCCACCGGGGTAGAACTCGAAAACAAGTGAGAAGGTATCTTGTCATGCATAGCCTTGAATTGGTGGTACGTGGCTAAGGAGGATCGATACTCGTCAAGGCGAGGACAGAGGTGGGTGTAATGGCCATGGAAATCGCACAAAGCACAAGGGTGATTTGTGCGCAAGGTTTTGAGTTTCGGGATAGAATCCGGGATAGTGACGTAGACTTCAGGGAGATCAAATTTTGGAAATGTCTCGTTGACCAGGGCCTTGAGATGCGGAAATTCAGGACACATATGGGTGGTGTGATCGACAATATCGCACAAAGCGCACTGGATAGCGCGCTTTGGCGGTCGAGGAGGGGTAGGGTTTGTCGGGGTGGTTTGGTCCTTATTGGATTTTGTGTGAGCTTTGCCCCCTTTTCCTGATACCATCGCAACAGGAGATGGTGCTGGCAGAGGTGTGTGAGGCACCGTGGTAGCGGGAGAAGTGAAGGGGACCGGTTGAACTGGGGTCAAAGCAAGGTAGGGTTTGGGGTGACCGGGTGGGGTATTGGCTGGAGGGTCAAGGTGCCAGACAGGTATACCCAGGGTCAGGTTGGGGAGAGAGAGGGTAGCCATAACAGGTACCGAGTACACTCCAAGGGGGGGAATGAATAACGGTATCTGACCAGAGGGGTAATGGCCCGGCGGAACGGCTCCGAGGTGGCTAAGGCCTGGAGGAATCGATCTAGAAGGATAGAGGGGCTCATGGATACCAGCTGTAGAAGAGGGGCTAGAAGGAGGAGGTCCGGATGGCTGAGATGAATGGCTAGGGGTGGGTTGCGGTGGGCGCGGGTGGGGTTGCTGACTAGCCGAAGCGGTCTGCTTAAGGGCAGCCTGAGACGATTGCATCATGCAAACATTCGATAAGGCGGGATCGAGAGATATGAGGAGGGGAGGAGACCAAGGAAAGTTCCAAGCAATGAGGAGTCTTTGTAGGCAAGAGACAACGATCGGGAATCGACGGTTTGCTTATTGGCTCTGAAGAGATGGTCGTCTCAGGGAGGGTAGAGACATTGGCTCATGATAAGTCAATGGGTCGATGGTGACTATCTTCCCATTGTGAGGAAAAGACATCTTGCGAAAAACTGCGGATGGGACAGCAGACATGGCATAGGTGTAGCTTCGCCCCAATAGAATGTTGTAGTCTAGAGGGGCGTCGATGACTTCGACGTCAACGCAAACAGTCTTACCGGCAAGGGTGATAGGACAATTACGAAAAAGGCCAATGGGCTGGGAGGCATGGTCGTCCCATGCTCGAAGGGTGATCGTGGAAGAGGCCAACTCAAGAGATATGAGTTGCTTCCAAGCTGAAGCGAACATCACATAGGTGGATGCCCCCTCATCAATTATACACCGAGAAACGTTGGCATTCCGGATTTTGACTGGGATTTGGAAGGCGACAGAAGCAGGAAGAGGAGGATGTTCTGATTGATGGGCGTCGAAAACAATCATTTGGTCATCAGCAGGATCTACAGCACCCATGGTAGATAGTAGAGCCTTCTTTTGGGAAGGGCACGACTAGAGGAGTTCCAATGTGGAAATGGCAGCAGGAGATTGCGCCAAATCATCTACTATGCTATATGAATGAGCAGCTCCACCAGAAGCGGCATTTCGACGTAATGGTCCCTTAGGAATCTTGGTATGAACCTCAAATTTGGGTTGAGGGATATGTAATGGACCATTGGATGTCGAAAGAGGCTCTGTAGAACCTGAACAAGGGGACTTGGGGGCAGAATGAGCAGAAGGCTTGGGGTACTGGCGAGACCGAGTTTGAAGGTGAAGGTCGACGGTTGGGGATGGATCAGAGTTCATCATGAGGATCTGGTAATTGGAGGAACTAGAAGGGGAAGGTTGAGTGGCGACCTATTCGTCAGGTGTTTGGGCAGCCACGAATCCTTGCTGAGGGAAAGGATCAGTAAACACAGCTGGTTGAGTAGTGGTCACATTAGGGGGAGCACGAGGGCGGGCATGTTGTCCTCGCAATGTGGCTTGAGACTCCCACATCTTCCGCATCTGTGGTAAGAGGGTACAATCGTGGGTGTAATGACCATAAACACCGCAACACGAACAAGGCTTATTTGTGCGAAGAGGCCTATCCAGCTTGGGCTGAGTGCCCTGTTGCTGGTTAGCAGTGTTAGGGTCAGTACCTTGAGGATTGGGTCCACAAGTACCAGGGGCAGATTGATTTGGATTGCCTCTCCACCTTCTTTGAGAAGGGGGATTAGTCACGCCCTGCTGTGCAAAGACTTTCCCTGGAGGGGGATGTAGGTGTTGTTGCGGGGGCAGAGGAGGCAAGGGAGGTGGAAGTGAATATGCTGGAGGAGCTGGCGCACTAGGCCGTGGATAAGGATAATGGTTAGGTTGGGCAACATTGAGGTAAGCAGGAGGTTGGGAAAAAGGATGAGGCATGCCGTATCCTGGATACATGGTACCTGGAGGGGAAAAAGTGCTAGAGGTGCTGGCCCCTCCCAAAGGGAGACCATAGCCCATAGGAGGTTGAGCATACGGATGAGAAAGGGCTCCAACGATACCGTCGGTGGAATGAGATGCCCCCGGGGTGTTAGCGCCACCGGGCCTGGGGAGGTCAGGAAGGACGGTATAAACATAACCAGATTGAGCGTAGATCAGGTCATATTTCAAGGCTACTTGGAGGGCGGCTTCTTTGGTTTGAGGGAAATGGGAGGCGACATCTTTGCCAATGGGAGGTAAGAGAGTGCGAAGGAACCAGTCCATATAAACCCAATATTCGAAGGGGGGGGCTCGACATAAGCTCCATCTTCTTTGCCATTCCTGGACATGAGTGGAAAGGCGGGTCGAAGAGGTTTTCTTGAAGGAAGTCAAAAGCTCTGTACCAGTATCGTATCGGAGAGGGAGCTGGAAATAAGATAAAAAGGCTTGGGCAATGGTCACAAAGGTGGTATGGGAAGAGGTGGCTTGGTCAACATACCATTCAGAAGCTTCGCCGGTAAGCGTACATTGGAACAACCGAAGATGGATGGAATCATCGGTAATGGAACTGGAGGAACACCACATGTGGAAAGATCAGACATGGTTGGTTGGATCTTCTCCAGCAAGGCCTTCGAACTTAGGGATGTCGGAGGGGAGCTTGGTTGGCATAGTAGGCCAACCAACATCGTGGCGGATAGGGTCATTGATCAACTGATTGAAATCGGGGAGGCTGAAGCCTGCCATGTATGGGAGCAAAGGTGTAGCCGAGGTAGTTCCTGTGGTGGTTCCGCTAGTAGTAGTCCCGGCATTAGGGCCAGGATTAACGCTAGCGTTAGGCCCTGGACCAGACATAGTGAAGGTGATAGGGGGAGGACCAGAAGTCAAAGGAGAACCCAATGAATCAGAAGAGGAGTCGGAGTGTGGACTCGAAGGAGGAATAACTCGACGATGGCGGGAAGGAGTAGGTTGACCGACCGGAAACTGAGGGTGAAGGCCAAGAAGTCTCCGGGATGTGCACTTTGGGGGCGCAATGGTGACAACACAAACACGACATGAGGGGAAGAAGAACGACCGGCAAAGGCATGGAGGTGCAGAATCAAGTGATTACAATGTCGAAACAAGGGCAAAAAGGTGCAGTGTCAATTGATTTTAAAGTATTTTCCTGGCGGTGTAAACCAAGCTCTTCTTCGCTTAGGGTGAGTGTGTGGCATGATTTAATTTTAATTTTTAAACCCTTTTCGTTTTGAGAGCAAGAGAAAAAGTGTGCTGTGTAACTGAAAATAATGTTGCAAAAAACAGTATATAATGCTGAAATAACAGAAAATTAATAGCTACTAGTGCATCGATCCAACCCAAGAAGGCGGGTCTCTCAAAAATAATCTAAAAGAGGGAAAAAAAACTAGTCAAAACACACTACAAAGAGGCCAATAGATCTAGGGTCGAAAGGGACAGGGATCTAAAGGAGAAAGATGCTGAAAAGAGGTGCAGATCACAGCCAAGAGGCAGAGGCAAGGTGAGCCGGGAAAAAGGGGGAAATCAATCAAAACTAGAAGTGGCAAGGAGGAGGCCCTAAAGGTAGATCCAAAGAAATCTTCGAGGAGGTGATTTGAAAGGAGAAGATGTGGTCAAAAGGGGTACGAAAAGGAGAAATCGGATGCGGAAAAGGGGCTGAAACTCTGAAAAAAAAGACCTGAAACAGATAAAAACTCTTCCACCAAAAGTGGAGGGTATTGAAGCCCTAGGGGGCTATGTTCCCACTTAGATGAGAAAAACAGATCAGAAACAGGTCGAAACGGGCTGAGACAGAGGCTGGAAAACCTTGACAGAAGCTTGGAGAAAAACCCCGGAAAAATTGTAGAAAAAAAGAGAAGAAAAATTGTCGTCGCGAGGGTTCGGCACATTTAAATACGGTCGCAGTCTTGAGAGTGAAAAGTGCGACTTTTGAGTCAAGTCGCGAGGTTTTGGGCTGAAAGTGTGACCCGAAGCTTCGGGTGTCCGTGATTTGGAAAGTTGCCTTCTCAATTGTGGTTGATGCTCTGTCATGCAACGCAATAGGGCAGAAACATGCGAAGTTAGAAATTTTAATGTTTCGGGGTTTCATGAGTGAAAAACAACATAAAAATAGAAAAAACAAAAAGCTGAAAAGAAACCCTAGGGTCTGAAGTAGCTGGATATGCAAGAATATGAAAAACGACAGCGGTCGTAATTGAAAACCCGTGTGGAGTCGCCAATTGTTAGTATGAATCCTTTGTCGAAGTGTACGAAAAAAGACCACTTTAGCTACGCATAACTAATAGCCCTAACATCAAATATGGCTACCAATATCTTCAGATCTGCAGTTAGTTGATCAAGACAAGAGCTGCAAAAACCAGATCTATGTATAGAAAGACATTAAGCAGTAAAAAGAAGGTTTTGCTCCATATATCCAATAGACAAGACAAGAACAATTTTTGAAAGAATTTTTTGTATTAAAGGCACCTGGGAGGAAAACAAGAAGGTGTTTCCAATTCTCCTCAATGGGATGGGTTCTTGGAAGTCCTCAGCACTTCAGATCTAGCATTTCTCTCTCTTGTTGGTGTAGAAAACCCAGACAAAGATAGAACTCAAAGGGAGCTCACACAACAAATAATGGAGAATATGAAAATGATAATGGCTCAAAGTCAGACCAAGAGTTTAGATCCAGAGTGATCTAATAGGCAACAAAAGGTGAAGAATGATAGGAAAATCCCTCCTATTTATAACAAAATATTGGGTCATTCTAGATCTTGGTGCATGATTAAAATAACATTAACCAAATCTAGATCCACCTTTTATGGAATATTTTATTATATTTGTTGGAGGAAAAAGTATTTGACTTGGGTCAAATCCCTTTATTTGTGAATAATAAATAAATAAATGATTTATTTATCATTTTAAGGAAGTGGTTGAAGAATAATCAAATAAATAATGATTTATTTAATTATTTATGGGTGATTTAGTCATATTTAACAAGGAATATTATTTAAATAAGATTTAAACAATTATTCCTAGAAAATAATAAGATAAATAAGGATTTATCTAATTAATTTCTTTTTTTTGGGTTAAACATGACCAGGAATAATAATTAAATTATTGTTTAATTAATTATTCCTTGAGGAAAATCAAACAAATATAGGTTTGTTTAATATTTCCTTTTGGGGTTTCCTGTTTAGACCATAAACAACCTAATAAATGTGTTTTATTAAGTTATTTTACATAGTAAAAGCAATTTTACTTAGGGTAAAATTGGTCTTACATGGTGTACTTGGGTCCATCTAATGATAGTAGGTTAGATGACCAAAAAATGGTGTAACACACACATACACATTTTTCTTCTTTGATGCATAACGTTGTCTTTTGCCTCTTTTTTTTTTTTGCTCCTTGCTTCTGCTGCTCCTTTGCCTTAAGTAATAACTCTAAAGATTCTCCATGCCTCTTTTACGTATTAGATGATCCAAAAATAAATATTATCATAGGTTATAAAGTTTGAATAAAATAATTATTAATTTAATATATTAAATTAATAATTATTATTCTAGAATATTTAATAAATATTTGAGATACTTAGAAATAGAATTTTGTTATTAAATTAGGACTCTAGAATAGAGTCGTTTCTTAGGCTCTAAGTTAGGAATAAAGTTAGCATAATAGTTATAAGGTCACTTAATGTAAGTGGACACTTGTTATTTAATAAGTGATCCATAATTAGTGGAAGTTAGGGCATTGAGCTTATAAATAGCTCATTGCAAGAGTGTTTTTGTTGTTCGGGTGTAAACTCTTGCATAATTCCAATGTAATTGTTTTTCTGATTAATAAAATTACGTGTCTGAGGACACTTTGGCCATTATTGTGGTATCAGAGCTACAGTAATGTTGTAGTGAATATGAGAAGGAGGATTCTCACTCTACCAGTTCTTGGAAAACTCAACTCCATTAAATCGATCAGCCAATAATTGGTATGGAATTTGTCAAGTTTTTTTAAAAGAAACCGAAATTTTAGTATTGATTTCAGATTTGTAAATTCTCAAATCAATTTTTATTATCAAAGAGAAAAACGCAAAATCTGTGTCTGTTCTGCAAAATCTGTGGGACTTTTTCTTGAAAAATTGGGGTTCAAGATCTTTGTTAACTTGTTTCATCAGCAGCATTGTATAACCTAGTTTTTTTAATTCTTATTGCACTTGGTGGTGAAATGAGAGATCAACATTCGATCTGTGCTTGTGATCATGGGTATGAGTTATCAAAAAATGTGAACTTGATTACGGTTTTTTTTAAATCTTGAAAGAATCTGTTGTACAGTCCAAAGCACACACACTATTCACTGGTTTAAGTGTGAAGTGGAGCCGAACAGCGGCCACCCCTTCATGTATTTCAATCTGTAAACAAAATCTGCAATTCGCTTTTATCTTTCACGAAATTTAAAATGAATGCTTTGTCAATGATTGATTTCCAACCTAAAATATAGACTTTACAACTTTGCACAGCCTTCAAAATTCTAGATAAATTTAGGCTCAAGGATGTCACGTTGCTTGAATGTGTGCTATTGATCACTCTGCAACATGTTTTTAAGAGAAATCTCCAGAAAATATGATCACTCTACAACATTTTTTTAAGAGAAATCTCCAGAAAATGGAAGTGAAGTCCCTGCAGGTGTGCATGGATCAAACACTAATAACTATTTTCGTGCTGAAGGACAAAAATGTGGAAACTTTATAACGGATCGACCATCAACCAAAGCTTGCTATTTTCATGCTGAAGGACAGAACTGTGGAAACTTTATAACGAATCGACCATCAACCAAAGTCTCCTTTAACAAACATTTGGCATTCTGCTATTCACAACTGACTAAGTTGGTGTTTTGTCATTTATTGTTCTGCTTGCAGTTGAGTAGTCATATGCCTTCCTTGTAAACTGGTTTGACAGATTTCCCGACTATAAAAACCGATGGTTCTACATAGCCGGTGAAAGTTATGTAGAATTAGCTGCACCTGTACAACAGTTTTAATTTTCATTAATTCCTAGTGAATACAATACCTACACAGCAATTTCATTCTTGAATATCTCTTTGTTGACGTTGGTCCAACCTGTCGGATCCACGCAGGATTCGAACAATTGATGACAGTTATAATAGAGTATACCTTCAACACTGCGCTCATTGGAGTTATATTTTTTAAAATTAAAATTGTAATTGGGATCATAAGGTTAATTGGGAGTTATATTTTAGCATTTTGTATTTTTTGAAAATTGTAATATTTTTTTATTGGAGGATTTTGTAATTTTTTTGGAGTAATAAGGTGATTTTTTGTAATTTGTTTTTGGAGAGATAAGTGTGACTCAAAGTGATTTTATTTTGAGGGGGGGTAAATTTTTTTTTTTTAACGAGATTGTGCAAGAACATCATTGTAAAATTCAAACTTTGAAAGTTAACTTGTAAATATTTGAGAAACTGACTAGAGCCAAGTGCAAAGCTCAGTCATTTTTCTCTTGTTTCAACGACTATTCGAGGGTCAAGGCCAAGCCCCGATAGATCATTTTTTTTTACGTCGTGTGTCGTTTTTTGTGTCGCGTGTGTCGTGGTGTGACGAGTTGCTCAATTTTTTGTGCTTGATTCTTTTGGTGCACTGCTTCATCACTCTAATGTCGAAATTAATTAATCTCTTCTTTGAAACTGATACGCTAGAAGGAGTGAAATCCTATAAGACATGGTGACGTCTAATTGAAAGCACTCTTGTTTTTAATGAATTATGGCATGGAATTTTTGATGGCAACATTAAGCCAAATAAACCAACAGATCCAGACTCAATAGCAAAATGGGAAATAAAATATGCCAAGGCATTAGCTCTTATAAAAGATTCAGTTACTAATGAAATGTACATACACATTGAGAATTATTCAGACGCATGGGTTTCTTTACATACATTCAAAGATCTCTTTGATACAAAACCTTAATCAAATAAGGTTGATCTTCAATTAAAATTGCTTCAACATAAATTAATTGAAGGTGGCGATGTCCTTGAGTACATTTCACGACTTAAAAAAATTAAGCAAGAAATCATCAATGCTGGTTTTCAAGCTGTTGATGATAGTTTCTTAACTACAATTTTAATTGTTGGATTGCCATCATCATATACTCATTTCTTGGAAACTTTTCAAGTCATTGGCAAGTTAGAGAAGATCAAATTTGATGAAATGAGTCACATGTTAGCACAGCATGATAAAAAATTCGAGAAGAAGAAGCAGATTGGGGAAGATGTCTTCCTCACCGAAGCCAGTTCCAGCAATTCCTCAGCTGACAATTCCAGAAACAAAGGAAAAGGTAATTTTAATCAAAATCAAGCAGTGCAAGGTCGTGGTCATAGTCAACACAGAAGAAACAACTCCAAAAGAGGCTCCAGTTCAGGCAGAAACAATTTTCAAGGCAGAGGCAACAATCAAAACAAAGGATATCAGCAAGACACAAGACAGAGTCCAGGGAGAGGACAATCTCAAAACAGAGGAAAAAGCAGAGGTCGAGGACAGTTTCAAGGAAGAGGCACCGATTTGAGTCAAATTGTTTGCAGGTGATGTAATAGAGTTGGTCATTATGCAACAGATTATAGAAATTCTATTGAGAAAATTTATTTGTTTCATCCACACTCAACTCAGTTTGCAAATGATGAAGATGATCCTAATAATTCTGAATATGTTTTCACAAATACAGAAGCAACAACTTTATAGGTTTTAAGCTTTCTCCACAGTGATTATGAATATGCATGGATTCTTGATATAGGCGCAACTCAACATATGAAATTTCGACGAGACTTATTCTAGATTTTCAAAGAATGTCATCTGAATTCAATCTATCTTGCTGACAAAACCAAACATACTCCTTCAAGCAAAGGTATAGTTAAATTTTTTTTACCAGGCATTGGAGAAAGAATGATTTCTAATGTATGGTATTTCCCCACATTCAAGAAAAATTTGTTGTTCTTAGTCACAATTTGACAAGCAGGGCATATAGTGATTATGCAAGATGGCTCAGTTAAAATCAATTCAGTCAAAAAAAACATGAAAACAGTAATGACAGGTTATGAAGATGGAAAACTGTTAAGGATGAAAGGGACAGTTATTCCAAGACGTTCTGAATTTGCAGGCGCAACAAGTACATATATTTCACCAGTCAAATTATGGCATGTTAGATATGGCCATCTCAACTTTGACAGTCTCTCTCAGTTACAAAAACAGGGCATTGTTAAAGGATTTCCAACCTTCAAAAGAGAAAATGCAAAGTGTGAATCTTTCATTTTTGGAAAGCAACATCAAGAGACTTTTCCCCCCAGTTCCTGGCGAGCAGACAAGCATTTGCAGTTGGTTCACAGTGATATTTTTGGACCCTTCCCAAATTCACTTGGAAGTTGCAAATATTTTTTACTTTTTATTGACGATTTTAGCAGGATGACATGGGTCTATTTCTTGAAGCAAAAGTTAGAAGCATTTGAAAAGTTCAAAACTTTTCATAAGCTTATTGAAAATGAAGTAAAGGATAATATTAGAACTCTTCGAACTGACAACGATGGAGAATTCACTTCAAATAAATTCAAAAATTATTGCATAGAAAATGGAATCAAATGACATCTTACCAATGTCTACACTCCACAACAAAATGGGGTTGTAGAAAGAATGAATCGTACCTTGTTAGGAATGGCACGATCTATGTTAACTTTCAAAAAGTTAAGTCCTTCATATTGGGCTAAAGAAGTTCATACCTCTGTCTACTTGAGAAATAGATCTCCCACAGCTTCTTTAGACGTAATCACACCCTATGAAGCATGGTTTGGATTCAAACCACGGGTTAAGCATCTCAGAGTTTTTAGATCTATTTTTTATGCCTTAGTTCCTACGGAAAAATGAACTAAGCTTGATGCACAAAGCTTAAAGTGCACAATGATTGGTATTCTGATGAGAAGAAAGGGTACCGACTTTTGTCGAATGGAAAATTTATTGTAAGAAGGGATGTGATCTTTGATGAAAATGAGAGTAAGAGTACTGAAGAAGTTGAAAGTATTCTTCAAAAGTTAGAAACAAAAACTGATAAAAGACATGGAAATTTACAAAGTTAACCAAATTCATCAAGTTGGTATGAACTTGAATTTCCTTCATCTGACAATGATTCATCAACGCCATCTAGGTCTTCTAGCAGTTCCTCCAACTCTCCGAGCAGCAACAGTTCTTTTGGCAATGCTTCTCCACCCCCGGAACCTGCGGTTGCTCAAGCCCAAACCAGTCAACATCAATTTCCAAAATGGGCAGTTCAACTCTTGAAAGATGTAAGGCCTAATGAACAAAATAAAATAGGAAAAAGGGGATCGAAACAAAATGAAGGAAATTTTGCTTTGATAGAAAATGATTTTACTGAACCTTCTTCTTTTCAAGAGGCAGTAAAACATAAAGCATGGCAACAAGCAATGGTTGATGAATATCAAGCATTTCAAGACAACAACACTTGGCAACTTGTTGATTGTCCTCAGCATGTTAAACCTATTGGATGCAAATGGGTTTATCGAATTAAGTACAAGCAAAATGATGATATTGGCAAGTATAAAGCAAGACTTGTTGGCTAAGTTTTTTTGCAGCAGGAAGGGATCGATTATGAGGAAACGTTTTCTCCTACTGCTAAATGGAACACCATCCGCCTCAAACTTGCCTTATCAGCTCAACAAGGATGGAAAGTTCATCAAATGGATGTAAGAAGTGCTTTTCTCAATGGCGATTTATAGGAAGAATTGTACATGACACAACCACCAAGTTTTGAAGTTGAAGGACAAGAACATAAAGTCTACAAACTGATAAAGGCTTTATATGGGTTAAAACAAGCTCCCCGAGCTTGGTATGCCAAAATGGATGAATACCTTCGCAAAGTTGGTTTTCATCGTACTGAATATGATGATACCTTGTATGTACGCCAACAAGATAAAAATCTGGTGATTTTGATTGTGTATGTCGATGATTTTATCATCATAGGCAACAATGATGATCACATTGAACAGGTGAAAAAGGAGTTACATGCAAGTTTTAAGATGACAGATTTGGGACTACTTCACTCCTATCTTGGAGTTGAAGTATTCTGACATCCACATCAGATATTCATTTCCCAGAGTAAATATGCAGCAGAAATTCTTTAGTGATTTGGAATGCAGGATTGTAAGCATGTCCTTACCCCTATGGAACAAAACTTGAAACTTTCAAAATTTGAAAGGGGGGAAAAGGTGGACAGCACTACTTACAGACAGTTGATTGGCAGCTTGATTTATTTGACAACCACTCGTCCTGATATCTCTTATGCAATCAGTATTATTTCACATTTTATGCAGGAACCTCTAGACAACCACTAGAATGCAGCTGAAATATTTCTTCGATATATCCAAGGAAAAAAATATTTTGGTCTTATTTACAAAAAGACTAAAATTTTTGTACTTGGTGGATTTTCAGATGCCGACTTTGCTGGCAGTATTGATGACAGGGCATCAACCTCAGGTTACTTAATGAACATGGGGTCAGCTGCAGTTTCCTGGAGTTGCAAGAAGCGAGCTACAGTGGCCACTTCTTCAACAGAAGCAGAGTACATTTTAGCATGGGAAGCAGCATGTGAGATTGTTTGGTTACGTCGAGTTTTACAGGACTTGGGAATTCCTCCAGCAAAAGCTACTTCATTATTCATTTACAATCAGTCAGCAATAAATCTTTCCAAGAATCCAGTTTTCCATTCAAATACAAAGCATGTGGACACCAAGTATCATCATATCATATCTCTCATTACAAAGGTTGTCATCAAGCCAGTGTATTGTCCTTCAGAAGATCAGACCTCCGACATTTTCACGAAACCTCTTGGCAAAATAAAATTTACTAAGTTCAGGGATGAAATCAGTATCTGTTGTATTGTATCTTTGGATCATAGAGGGGAATGTTAGATGATCCAAAAATAAATATTATCATAGGTTATAAAGTTTGAGTAAAATAATTATTAATTTAAGATATTAAATTAATAATTATTATTCTAGAATATTTAATAAATATTTGAGATACTTAGAAATAGAATTTTGTTATTAAAAATAGGACCTTAGAATAAAGTCATTTCCTAGGCTCTAAGTTAGGAGTAAAGTTAGTAGAATAGTTAGAAGGTCATTTAATGTAAGTGGACACTTGTTATTTAATAAGTGATCCATAATTAGTGGAAGTTGTGACATTGAGCTTATAAATAGCTCATTGCAAGAGTGTTTTTGTTGTTCGTGTTTAAACTCTTGCATAATTCCAATGTAATTGTTTTTCTAATTAATAAAATTACGTGTCTGAGGACACTTCGGCAATTATTCTGCTTCTCTCTGCTCTATATTTTACTTCTAATGCTGCTCTTTTGCCTTGTTCCTTTGCCTCTTCATTTCACATTGCTGCACATTGCTGCTCCTTGCCTCATTTTTGCATTCTCACTGCATCATTTCTTCATCTGCTCCTTTGCCTTACTACTGTTACTTCTCTGCTCCTTTGCGTTAATGATAATTCCAGTGCTGCTCCTTTGTACTCCTTTGCCATCAATGACAATAATTCCAACATCAACAACATATACTCAACTCTCATCCCCTTCTTTTCATAGGCTCTCTTGGCCTCTCTTAGTAGAACAAACACACTTTTTATTTCTTTATGCAACATCGACACTCTCAGCCTTTCATAGCAGCACAAGAAAACTTGGCCTCTCATGAGTAGACTCACCCACAAATCTCTCCAATCATATTACTCAACTATTGTTGGGCCAAAATTGTAATCTACGGATAAATTATGCTTCCCTAGATAGGTGTTAATCTAGAAAAACAGGTGAAAGACTATACTACCATTTCTCCTAACTCAGAACAGATACACAGAGAGGATTGGAGGCTTACTTTTTTTAGTCGCTTCCAAATGGCTCCTTCTGTCACTTCTACTACAGCTTCAAATTCAAGCGGTTCGTTGGCTGAATGCTTCCTGCAAGATAGAACACTTAAATGGAAGAAGATGCAATAATATATATATCTATTCAATCTAGTTAGCTAAATCAATTAAGCATAAACTACATTCATCAACCAAGATCTTACAATATGGAAAATCAAAGTTAACATAGATGCATGTAGGGAAAAACAGGAAGTACTCTTTATTGATGAGAGAAGTAGAGGTTACAACCTAGTGACTGATTTTAAGTGACCTTCCACCCAATTTTCCAAGTCTCATCACAGCATAAATCTCTCCAGCAGTAGCTCCACAAACCAAGCTCTCAATTGAAAATTCTCCAGCATTTCTCTACTCAAATTCTTCCTTCTCAAACACTTAGATTTGTGTTCAATTTATATATGAACTATAGGTTTTTTTCCAGTCAATAGCTTTCCAAAAAGAGGCAAGACATGTTTCCAATCATGTATATGTCAAATGGACACTTGGATCTAAAGCTTGACACGTGAACTCTTCTAGAAGGCACTGGCAAAGTGGAGATTATGGAACAATGAGAATTTTTCTCCCAATGTGACCAACGCACCTTTGAATGTCGAGAAGTGCTTTGCAGAGCAGCCTTGCATGGGGCTACCTGCATATGCAATGCACTTATGCCCCTTAGAGCCTGTGTTGGTGAGCTCTCATATGCTATACAATAAGCTTCAAACCATGGAAATTCTTGCTTGATGAAAGTCTTGCTTGATTTGTCTTGTTTCTTGTCTTAGGGCGTGTAGCAACTAAAATGATAGGGAATGATAGACCCTTGATCATCGGTCCTGGAGATTATTCCCAGTTAACCAGGTCATTGGGAATGGTGCCCAAATTGACCTATAACAATTGTGTAATGTTCCAAAATTTTCATGAAGATAATTATAACATTAATTTTTTCTTATTTCATCTAGGAGGTGAATAAAAAGGGTAAAAGGCCCATGAGTAGGAATAATATCCTTCATAATGTGAAAAGGATCAATGGAGCAACTTAATTTTGCACCTTCCAGTGTGAAAAAGGGAAATTGCATGAGGACAAGGTCAAGTTTGACCAAGTCAACAGTGCTGCCTAAGAGGTGTAGCTTGCATGAGAAGACAGCGCAGTTTGAGAGGGAGGAATATTCCATGTGGAAGAAAACCTAATGTTTGGGGTCCAAGGCATAGAGGCATTCACTTGCATAAAAGGAGGAAGAGGCAGCCATAGTGAGGATCTTCGATCATTTGATATTTGTCTGTTCAGACTATTTGCAGTCTCTGGTTGTTTAGCTGAGTTGCAGTGTTGTTTAGCACAAGGGATTCCTTCTTAGGATTTCCTCTCCTTCTTGAGAGGCCTCTTGAAGGATTGCAATTCATTTTCTCCACATCTTGGCTCAAGGACAAAGCCACTATTCATTCACTGCGTTATTTCTGCTGAAGTATAACGTAGTGTTGCTGGGTGTTGCAGAGGAGGGTTCCACAACACCTTTCCTTAGCTTATCTTTCAGAGGAGAGAGTTCATATTTCTCTGGGAGGTCAGTGAATGAGGTTTCTAAGCTGATTTCACATCTTTGGCACCAGGCCAAGTATTCTCTATCTCCTACAGTGCAGTCTAGTGCCTTGACTGCGTTATTTTAGAGTGCACCTGCAGTGGGGGATTGTACCACTAGTTTGGAGGGAGATATCTTCAGGGATTAGATCAGCCTTCCTCCTTAGAGATCCATTGGATGAGATCTATGCACCATATGCAGCATATTCAACTATCTTCATCCATTTCCATTTTCTGAGTTGCAGCTACTGCCCAGTAACTCTGGCATTTCTGCAAATTTTCCATTTGTACATGTATTGCAGCCAATCCTTCTAAGGATTGTGTATTATTGTGGTATTAGTGTTTTCAGGGGTTTAGAGCTTGCTCCCCCACATTTATTGAGCTGATATTGATATATAATTCCATCATCATTTTGTACGTTGTGGTGTCTCCATATAAACTGCACCGTATAGCCATGGCTTCCTTCATGTAGCAATATTTTCCATTTGTCATTGAGAGAGGCATTTCCTTACATGAGTGATTGTTTCCTCAAGAATTTGTATACATTATTGCTACTGTAACCCAATATTATGGATATTTGTATCTTCACATGTTCATGGCTATAGAATAATGATGTGTTCCATTGTATTGATCATACATCGTTGCAATCCCTCAATGTGCACTTTTCTGAGGACATCTAAGTGTGGGAGATATGTTTAACCCAGTTAGAAGGATTTCTTTGGAGCCATCTCTTGGATTTAGGACTTAGATACATTGATCAAGGGATCCAGATCCTGGTTTCAATTCTTGTAGTAACCATTACTGGAAAATTCGTTTTCCAGTCATGCCTTGCTAGCTGTTCCAGATTTGGGATATTACAGTGGTATCAAAGCATAGTCTTGGCTCAGCCTGTGAGTCTAAGCCCAAGAGATCAAAATATTGAAGAGGATGGGATTTATCTCATCATATTTCATATACATGAAGAACCTCCCCAAGGAGGATAAGCAGAAATAAGAGGAAGAACCCTACACTTCCTATTCTCATCGAGAAGGAGACAAAGAAATAAGCAGGAGAAAGACTCCATCTTTTGGAGAAGAAAAAGAAAAAGGGGATAAGCTTACCAAGATTTTTCTTAAATCTATACATATGATTTATGAATATTTCAAGGAGATCCGAAGGGAGATGTGTGAAGAATCTCCAAGAGGGTTTGTAACAAAAGAAAACTCTAGATTTTCACATAAGGAGTGTGAGCAACCAGCTACACACCATCTTGTACATCGCAGTCACATGCCCAAGATTGCCAAAATAGAGATGGAAAGATAAGAAGAGGTTAATAGGAGGGAAACCCTTAGTGATTTCTTGAAATATTATGAGTTTCAAACTCGGAAATTCTGATATCATCTCAGTTTTTCAGATTTTTTCAAGATGAAGGTGAATGGAAGAGAGCAGCAAGATAGATTTCATCTATCTAGCTTTGAAGGCTCACCTGTATGTTCAACTGAATCTTGGGTGGAGGAGTTATATACCTTCTTGCAGCAACACCAAATGCCAGAGGATGAAGCCATCAAAGTTTCAGAGCTGCATTTGAGAGGTAAATCTTATGCCTGGTGGATCTTTGAATCCTTTTATTTGAGAAATGTAAACATTGCATCCTATGCTAGTTTCACTAAGGCATTAGTGAAAATATTTGATGTAAAGATTCATGAGACACACATGGTGGATCTAAAAAAGAAAACTCAGATAAAACCCTTGCATAAGAATGCAGTACCATTTCAGAAAACAATGGGGGAGGCTTAAAACTTGCACCATACTTTTTCGGATGAGAAACTTTCTTCTCACACTTTAGAGCAAGAGAGCATGGGGATCTCTTTTTCAAAAAGGGTTCCAATCATTGAGAGGTTTCCCACTCATGTTGTAGATATTGAGAGCAATGACATTGTTAGATCTAGATTTGATGTAGCACCTCATGCAGAGGAAGGAGGAGCTCTTGCTCCAAGTAGAGGGATGCTTGCATCTTTGCAAGGAAGTCCCCAGGATCTCATGTGTGGAGATCAAGTCACAACTCATTTTCTACATGTGCCATTGTTGAGGAGGTGTGGAACCATGGAGACACAAGGAGGAGGTAGGGAGAAGACCCAACATCATGAGATGAGGTGTACACATCCCTATTAATTTCTAGAGGTTGATGCACCTAAGAAGGTGATTGGATTACGCAGTGGAAGCATGGAGAGTTTTCTCCATTCATATATTCAGTCATCTCTTGTTGAGGATGTCTCATTGCATGGAGACATTTTTCTAGGGAGACAACTGGGCTAGCAAAGGAGGATGGATGCTTCACATGTTGGGGCAACACTCATTGATTCCATGAGGGTGGAAACCTTGGGAGATCTTGATACAGCACTGGGAGTCTAGGGTAGGCTCAAGGAGAGAGGGAGCATTCTCTCAACATCATCAGTACCCACCTCCATTTCAGATTCTGAGCTGTGGCAAAAGCAACAGGGGAAGGATAGTAGTCTTCCAACTTGCATCTTTGGCATGGGAGATGTAAAAGAGAAGGATGACCATATGACAAATGTTCTTCATGAGAGATCAACAGCGCTATCACTATGGAGGATAGATCCATATTGGAACTCCCAGCTGTTGGTGGAGTATTCCAAGGATCTTTATATTTGTATGATATTGGATGACCATTTGCATGAGGAGGCATATTCAGTCAGGGATGGGGTCATCTTCTATCATGGTAGGATCTTCTTTCCTAGAGCTTCTAAGCTCAAGGAGAAGTTGCTACAAACAGCTTATGAGGATTTCATTTTCAGCCCAACTTGTTCTATGAGAGCATACCACACCATCATGGAAGGGGTATTTTTGGATGGGTTTTGAGGAGGAGATATATCAGCATATGAGGAGATGCATCGATCAGGTGCAGATGGAGGATATACATGACTCTTTGGGAGAGTTAGCACAACCACCTCTTTCCACTTGGAGGATGAGAGGAGACTCATCTATGAGCCACTCCATTTGTATGGGAAGAGAGTATGGTAAGGGTATTCATTGTTGTTTACGTGAGAATTTATATGATGTATGTATATTTCCCTTAACCATACATGTGCAAGATATTGCTCCAAAAAGGAGCAACCATTATTTTGAGCTTCATGTTCTATTTGAGGCCATAAGCATGATTGATGGCCATTCCCTAGGAGGACTTGGGGAAGAGGCATATTATGGAGGACATACTCTTTTTACACCTTACATTATTCACTTCCTC
This sequence comes from Pinus albicaulis, assembly GCA_034641835.2. NCBI lineage: Eukaryota > Viridiplantae > Streptophyta > Pinopsida > Pinales > Pinaceae > Pinus > Pinus albicaulis. The sequence continues at coordinate 12,207 of JAXQQM020065311.1, read as the reverse complement.
CATACTTATGAGGAGATTGGAGTAGCAAGTAAGTGGTTGAGAAGCCACTCATTTTATCAGTCTCTGTTGCAGTTGAGGGTCAAGCTGCATTGGTTGCACCTGAGGAACCATTGTCCTTCAAATTTGTTGCATATGGAAGCAAGCATGATTCTCATATTTGCTCCATATGGCTCTATTGTTTCTGTCTTTATGAGGATCATGCTTGGGACAGAGACACATTGGGTGAATGTGTCCTTTGAGGGAGAAATTCGTCACATTTTTTGCACTAACATGTTCGAGGGGAGCATGGGATATGGTATGTTCACCTTGACGAAAGCACATTTGTTTCCTTATGAGGTGATCCATATGATGGATGTGATGCCATATAATGATGACTTCCAACTCATCATATATTGAATGATTTGGGCCAAACTTGATTTGCAACGTTGGAGGAGAGATATTTGGAGGTCTAGTCCTCATTTTGCCATTTGAGGGCAAATTTATTGTAGCCCATGGACAGCCAACACTCTAAACTTATAATAAATGGAGAGATGGATAGCGTGGGGTAGGCTCCATTGTCTACCATGAGCAGATTTTCATCCCACCTACTTTGTCGGAGCCAAAGGCTGGATGACGAAGCTTTTCAGGGAGTTGCCTAGTTGGAAGGTGACTCATTTTGCATGGCTCATAGCTTGGAGATGGTGGATCCATATGGGAGAGATATTTCCCATTATATTTCAGATCCCATTCTTCAAAGGGACCTCTAGACTTCACTTTTCTATCCTCTTGAGTATTTCACTTTTACATGATGATGGCTTGATAGCTGAATTGCATGCTAGGGAGGAGCAATGTGGAGATTTGATTGATGAGATAGAATCACTTTCCCTTGGAGGAGATCATCATACACAGATGCTACAGGGGAGAGGAGGAGAAAATAATTCAGTCTATCCTTACACTTGCTTGAGGACAAGAAATCTTTGAGAGGGGAGGATTGTAATGTTCCAAAATTTTCATGAAGAAAGTTGGAACATTAATTTTTTTCTTATTTCATTTAGGAGGTGAATAAAATGGGTAAAAGGCCCATAATCAGGAATAATATCCTTCATAATGTGAAAAAGGATCATTGGAGCGGCTTATTTTTCACCTTCCAGTGTGAAAAGGGGAAATTTGCATGAGGACAAGGTCAAGTTTGACGAGTCACGACATTGTCTAAGAGGTGTAGCTTGCATGAGAAGACGAGCGTAGCTTTTGGAGTGAGAAAGATTCCTTATGGATGGAAACCCTAATGTGTGGGGTCCAGGGAAAAGGGGCATTCACTTGCATAAAAGGAGGAAGAGGCAGCCATAGTGAGATATCTTGGAGCATTTGATCATTTTTCTTCTTAGACATATTTGCAGTCTCGACTGTTCAGCTAAGTTGCAGTGTTGGTTAGCACGAGGGATTCTTGTTTAGGATTTCCTCTCCTTCTTGACAGGCCTCTTGAAGGATTGCACTTCATTTTCTCCACATCTTGGCTCAAGGCCAAAGCCATTATTCAGTCACTATGTTATTTCTGCTGAATTATAACGTAGTGTTGTTGGGTGTTGTAGTGGAGGGGTTCTACAACACCATTCCTTGTCTCATATTTCAGAGGAGGGAGCTTCTATTCCTAGGGAAGATTATTAAGGAAGGTCTCCAAGGCATATTTTCATATTTTGGCATCAAGGCCAACATCTCCCATCATAGACAGTGTTGTCCATCCTCTAGACTACGTTATTTTAGTGCACACTTGCAGTGAGAGGTTGCACCAGCTTCTTGGAGGGAAATATCTTCAGTGCCGGGATTAGCCTTGCATTGAGAGATCCATTGGAGGAGGTTGGAGGAGATCCGACATTTTTGCAGAATTTCCTTTTGTACATGTATTCTAACCAATCCTCCCAGGGATTGTTGTATTGGTGTTTTCATGGGTTAAGAGCTTTATCCCCCTCATTTCTTTGAGCTGATATTGATATATCATTCTAGTATCTTGTATTTTGTTGCAGTTTCTTCTATAAATTGTGTTATTTTAGCCAGGGCTTTTCATATGTACCAGTGCTCTTGTATTTTCTTGTATATGCTCTATTGAGGCTTCCATTGCCTAGCTGGAGTGAGTGATTCCTCCACACATTGTATACATTTGCTGCTATATCATATATTTGTTGGCTATACATATATTCATGTGTTCAAATCTATAGAAAAATGCTATCATTTCATTATATGTGCTTACTTTTGTTGCAGTCCCTCATCGGACACTTATAGAGGACATCTAGTAGTGGGAGGTCTGTTTAACCACTCTAGAAGGATTTATTTGGAGCAATATCTTGGATTTAAGACTTATATACACTGATCTAAGGGATCCAAGTCTTGGTTTCAATTCCTGTAGCAGTCATTACTGGAAAATGCGTTTTCCAGTCATGACTTGCTAGCTGTTCCGAATTTGGAATATTACAGTGGCATCGGAGCTGCTTTCTTGGCTCAACCTGTGAGTATAAGCCCAAGAAGATCAGAATATTGAAGAGGATGGGTTTTATCTCATGATATTTCAGATCCATGAATAACCTCCCCAAGGAGGATAAGCAGAAAGAAGAGGAAGAACCCTGCACTTCCTATTCTCATCAAGGAGACAAAGAAATAACCAGGAAAAAGACTCCATATTTTGGAGAAGAAAAAGGGGATAAGCTTACCAAGCTTCTTCCTAAATCTGTACATATGATTCATGAAGAGTTCAAGGAGATCAGGAGGAATATGCAGGGAGAATCTCCTAGAGGGTTTGATTCAAAAGAAAACTCTAGATTTGAGGAGTGTGAGCATGCAACTACACATCCTAAGACATAGCGCAGTCACATGCCCAGGATTGCTGGAAGAAAGATGGAAATAAGAGAAGAAGTTATTGGGAAGGAAAACCTTAGTGATTTCTTGAGGGATTATGAGTCCCAAACTCAGAAATACCGGTATCATCTCAGTTTTTCAGAGTTTTTCAAGATGAAGGTGAAGGAAAGAGATAAACAGGATAGATTTCATCTATCTACCTTTGAGGGTTCACCTACATGTTCATCCAAGGCTTGGGTGGAGGATTTAGATACCTTCTTGCAACAGCACCAAGTGTTAGAAGATGAAGCCATCAAAGTTTTAGCGCTACATTTGAGAGGTAAGGCCTATGCATGGTGGATCTTTGAATCCTTTTCTTTAAGAAATGTAAACATTACATCCTATGCTAGTTTCACTAAGGAATTAGTGAAAATATTTGATGTAAGGATTCATGAGACACACATGGTGGAGGTAAACAATAAAAATTAAGAAAAATCCTTGCATGAAAACTTGTACCACACTTTGCCAGAGGAGAAACCTTCTTCTCACACTTTTGAGCAAGAGAGCATGGAGATATCTTTTTCAAAAATGGATCCAATCATTGGAGAGTTGCCCACTCATGTTGCAGAGATTGAGGGAAACAACATTGTTAGATATGGAGTTGATCTAGTGCCTCATGCAGAGGAAAGAGGAGCTCTTTCTCCAAGCGGAGGGTTGCTTGCATATTTGCAAGGAAGTCCCCAGGATCTCATATGTGGAGATCAAGGCACAAATCATGTTTTACATGTGCCATTGTTGAGGAGGTGTGGAACCATGAAGACACAAGGAGAAGGTAGGGAGAAGACTCAACATCATGAGATGAGGAGTATACATCCCGATTCATTTCTGGAGGTTGATGCACCTAAGAAGGTGATTGGATTGCACAGTGGAAGCATGGAGGATTTTCTCCATTCATCTATTCATTCATCTCTTGTTGAGGATGTCTCATTGCATGGAGACATTTTGCTGGGGAGACCACTAAATCAGCAGAGGAGGATGGATGCTTCACATTTTGGGGCACCACTCATGGATTTCAGGAGGTTGGAGACCTTGGTAGAGCTTGATATAGTGCTGGGAGTCTTGGGTAGACTCAAGGAGAGAGGGAGCATTCCCTCAACATCATCTTTACCCACTTTTATTTCAGATTCTGCGCTGTGGCAGAAGCAGCAGGGGAATGATAGTAGCTTTCAAACTTGCATCTTTGACATGGGAGATGTCAAAGAAGATGGTGACCATATGATAGGTGATCTTCATGAGAGATCATCAATGTTGTCACTATGGAGGATAGATCCCTATTGGAACTCCCAACTGTTGGTGGAGTATTCCAAGGATCTTTTTACTTGCATGATTTTGGATGGCCAGATGCATGAGGAGGGATAATCAATCAGAGATGAGTTCATCTACTATCATGGTAGGATATTATTTCCTAGAGCTTCCAAGCTCAAGGAGAAGTTACTACAAGCAGCTCAGGAGGATCTCTTTTTTAGCCCCACTTGTTCTTTGAGAGCATACCACACCATCATGGAGAGGTATTTTTAGATGGGCTTTGAGGAGGAGATTTATCAACATATGAGCAGATGTATGGACCAAATAGAGATGGAGGAGAGACATGTGTCTTTGAGAGAGTTAGCACAGCCACCCCTTTTCTCTTTGAAGATGAGAGGAGACTCACTTATGAGCCACTCCACTTATATGATAAGAACATATGGTAAGGGTGATGATTTCTTACATGATTATTTATATGATGTATGTCCCTTAACCATATATGTGCAGGATGTTGCTCCAAGGAGGAGCATTCTTTCTTTTGAGCTTCATGGTATAGTTGTGGCCATAAGCATGATTGATGGCCTTTCCCTAGGAGGACTTGGGGAAGATAGATATTATGGAGGACATGTTCATTGTACACCTTACATTATTCACTTCCTCCATACTTATGAGGAGATTGGAGCAACAGGAAAGTGGTTGAGAAGCCACTTATTTAATTAGTCTCTATGGAAGTTGAGGGTCAAGCTGCGCTGGTTGCACTTAAGGGACCACAGTCCTTCTCATTTTTTGCATATGGCAGCAAGTATGATTCTCATTTTTTCTCCCTATGGCTCTATTGTTTCTGTTCTTATGAGGAGCATGCTTGGGAGAGAGACACATTGTGTGGATGTGTCCTTTGAGGGAGAAATTCCTCACACTATTTGCACTACATGTTCTAAGGGGAGCATGGGATATGGTATGGTCACCTTGACAACACATTTGTTTCCTTATGAGGTGAGCCATATGATGCATGAGATACCATATGTTGATGACTTCCAACTCATCATATATGGGGATATATGGGCCAACTTTATTTGCAATGTTGGGGAAGAGATCATTGGAGATCTAGTCTTCATATTTCCACTTGACGGAAAGTATTTTGCATCCCAGGATCAACACTGTATCTACACTTATCATAAGTGGGGAGATGGATAGCGTGGGGTAGGATAAATTTTCTATCATGAGAATATTTTCATCCCACCTACTTTGCCAAAGCCAAAGGTGGAAGACAAATTTCAAGTGGTGCCTAGTTGGGAGGTGACTCATTTTTCATGGCTCATAGCTTGGAGATGGAGGATCCATATGGGAAATATAGTTCCCATTTTATTTCAGATCCCATTCTTCAAGGGGACCTCTAGACATCACTTTTCTATCCTCTTGAGCATTTCACTTTTACATGATGATGGCTTGATAGCTGACTTGCATGCTGAGGAGGAGCAATGTGGAGATTTGATTGATGAGATAGCATCACTTTCCTTGGAGGAGATCATCATACAGGGATTCTACAGGGAGAGGTGAATATAACTCATTCTATCCTTGGCACTTGCTCGAGGACAAGCAATCTTTGAGAGGGGAGGACTATAATATTCTAAAATTTGCATGCAGCAAATTGGAATATTATGTTTTTCTTATTTCATCTAGGAGGTGAATAAAATGGGTAAAAGGCCCATGAGTAAGAATAAGATCCTTCATAGTGTGAAAAGGATCATTGGAGCAGCTTATTTTTCACCTTCTAGTGTGAAAAGGGGCAATTTTCATGAGGACAAGGTCAAGTTTGACCAAGTCAACAGCGCTGCCTAAGAGGTGTAGCTTGCTTGAGAAGATAGCACAGTTTTGGAGGGAGAAATATTCTTTGTGCAAGAAACCATAATGTGTGGGGTCCAGAGCAAAGAGGCATTCACTTTCATAAAAGGAGGAAGAGGCAACCATAGTGATACATCTTGGAGCATTTGATCATTTGTTTGCTTAGACATATTTGCAGTCCCGGCTATTCAGCTGAGTTGCAGTGCTGGTTAGCACGAGGGATTCCTGTTTAGGATTTCATCTCCTTATTGAGAGGCCTCTTGAAGGATTGCACTTCATTTTCTCCACATCTTGGCTCAAGGCCAAAGCCATTATTTAGTCACTGCGTTATTTCTGCTGAAGTATAACATAGTGTTGCTTGGTGTTGCATTGGAGGGGTTCCACAACACCATCCCTTGTCTCAAATTTCAGAGGAGGAAGATTCTATTCCTCAGGAAGATTCGTAAGGAAGGTCTCTAGGGTATATTTTCATATTTTGGCATCAAGGCCAACATATCCCATCATAGACAGCGCAGTCCATCCTCTAGACTGTGTTATTTCAGTGCACACTTATAGCGAGAGCTTGCATCGGCTTCTTGGAGGGCAATATATTCAGTGTCGGGATCAGCCTTGCATTGAGAGATCCATTGGAGGAGGTTTCTTTCAGATTGTACGTCTTATTCAGCCATCTCCATGTTATTACAGTTTTGATTTGCAGCTGCTGCCCAGCAACTCCGACATTTCTGCAGAATTTCCATTTGTACATGTATTCTAACCAATCCTCCCGAGGATTGTTGTATTAGTGTTTTCAGGGGTTGAGAGCTAATTTCATTTCTTTGAGCTGATATCAATATATCATTCTAGTATCATGTATTTTGTTGCAGTGTCTTCTATAAACTGTGTTATTTTAGCCATGGATTTTCATATGTAGCAGTGTTCTTGTATTTTCTTGTATATGCTCTATTGAGGCTTCCATTGCCTAGCTGGAGTAAGTGATTCCTCCACACATTGTATAAATTTGCTGCTATATTAGATATTTTTTGGCTATACATATCTTCATGTGTTCACATCTATAGAATAATGCTATCATTCCATTATATGTGCTTACTTTTGTTGCAGTCCCTCATCAAACACTTATAGAGGACATCTACTAGTGGGAGATCTGTTTAACCACTCTAGAAATATTTCTTTGGAGCCATATCTTCGATTTGAGACTTAGATACACTTATCTAAGGGATCCAGGTCCTGGTTTCAATTCCTGTAGTAGCCATTATTGGAAAATGAGTTTTCCAGTCATGCCTTGCTAGTTGTTCCGAATTTGGAATATTATAACTTCTGATTTGCAGGTGACATAAAATACCGACTTAGATTTTTCTTGATACCCTTTACATCCTTTTTATTTCGAGGCAGTGAGACATTTTACCTTGGAAAAATTTTGGATACTTGCACAACAACAGTATTTTTACAATCCTTTTCTTTGCTGGCATCATGGAGTTTACCTCTCTTAACCATTTTTGGCATGAAAAACTCCTTGGGATAAGTTTGGAATCTTTGCAAATAGTGACATCTTCAGAATCCCTTTGCTATTGTTAGGAATCTGTAACTTTAGCAGATTGGTGAGACTAAAGCTACAGAGACAACATTTAAACCACTTTGGGATTCTAGGGTATAGCCCTCCTGAATCCAGAGAGGGATTTCTCTATAAGTGCAAAGATTGATTTATCTTTAAGGCTTTTGAATGTGATATTAGGCTAGTTATGAAGAACAAGGTTTTGTTTGTTTTGGTTGGGCAAAGATATGTGAAGGTGAAGGAAGTCTACATGAAGGGTGAAGGTGAATGAAAGTGAAAAATGATTCGGTTAACAAGATAGGCAAGAAGTAGCTTCAATCCATTGGGCTATGGGGTCATAGTAGGATTTAATTGAAACAAAAAGGTTCAAGAGTGGTCCATGGGGCAAGTCATCCATATCTAAGGATCTCTTTAAGTTGATTTTATGGAATGAAATGAAACAATAAGAAGGGGAATCAAACAAATGAAGAACAAAGAGCAGCCTAAGATCAAGTAAGTACTTTGAAACTATCCTTCTTTTGGAATACACTTAAGAAAGACATAAAAGTAATCTAAGATCAGGTAAGTACTTCAAAACTAGCCTTATTTTGATGCACTTTCAATAGAAAACATTTAAAACACAAAAAGAATAGCTTAAGATCAAGTAAGGACTTTGAACCTATCCTGCTTTCAACATATTCAAAGGGAAAATTTTCAAAGAAACTGTTGGAGAAGAAACTAGAGGACAGGGCTCACCATAGACTTCCCTAGCTCTGCTTTACTTAGTAAAATTTTCAAGAAAACACTTAAGATAACAAAGAATAGTCTAAGATCAGGTAAGGAATTTTAACCTAGCCTGCTTTCAACATACCCTTAGGGAAACTTTCAGACAACCTTTGGAGGTAAAACTAGATGACAGGGCTAACCATATACTTCCCTAGTTAACTTTACTTAGCAGACACTGAAAATAACATTCAAGAATAATGTTTAAAGTCTAGACAATAAGAGAAGGAAATGCCAACATATTTACTTCTTTGACTGTATTAAATCATTCTTAAACAACACAATTGGAAGAAAACATGTAGATAAAGCTTATCAGTAAGAGCAAGGTACCATTGACAATAAATCCTAACTCTACAATTGCTTTTATTTATCAGAGAAGATGGACAGAATGGAAAAAAAAGAAAATAAAAATTTACAATAAGACAAACATCACCATTGACATAGACTAGGATCCCATAAATCAGCTTGTATTTGATGCTTCAAACTAGTTACAATCTTCAAGTCCAGTGGGTTTCTACAACTTCAAACTTTTCATCTCAACTTAGGTATCTTCAATTACAAACAGAGCTTGCAGCAGCTTCAGAAAACTATTTACAGGCAACAGATATGCAGTGACCAACATTATCTCATCTTCTACAGAAGTATTTATAGAAGAAATGAGGAGGTGGGATGGGACAAAAGATCTTCTAGGTTCAATTAATACAGTTTAATGCTTCTCGGCCTTTGAGGGGCTCAATGGAGAAAATTTATGATATTTTCTTTGTATTAATTGGTTTACATTAAGTATTAAGCTTGCTGGGAAGATTTTTTTGACTTTAAGGCTCTTTATTATCTTTATAATAACTCTGCTGATAGTTTACAATAAGTTCCTTTGGTTGAATTAACTGTTCAACTGTATTCAGGCAAATATCTTTTGCTATGGTCATAACTAGGCCTTCTTTGATTGCTTTAAGGCTGCAGGTGTCTTTTGGCAGTAGGTGAGGATTCAATTAGCCTCTGATGTGGTGGTGGAGGCTTTCTCAGAATGATAGATCTAATTTTCCTTCTTTAATCACTGTTAATTTGCTTTAATTCTATGTGTTATGCTTAATTGGGCCTAATTTCTGTCTTTTTTTCTTCAAACTGTCTTCAATTGAGTGGATTAGGATTTTGATAGTCGATTTATTGCCGTAATCCCTCAAAACTGTGTTAACAATCTTCAATTCTTCGTCTCTGCTGTGATTTTATCCTTGGATACTAATACTCTTTGCTTTGTTTAATTTTTGCTGTGTTTTGTTGCTGCGCAGGCGTACAGAGGGCTCTTATAATGTTGCCAGTGTTCATGAGGAACTGGTAAACCTTGATGGGAAAACCCTGTAGAATGATCTCCTTCACGCATAAAGGCCTAGGGGATCGTCAACCTCAGTCTTAAATTTTCTTTTAAAACAATTGAAAAAACCATTAAAATATGCAAAAAAAAGAAAAATTAGAAAAAATCTTGTGGGGAAGGGTTCAGACTACTTAAGAAGTTTAGGTTTAGAGTGCAACCGTTGGATGAAAGAATCCAACGATGAAGATTGCTCGCTGAGATCAAAAGGAGAAGCGGTTGGATGGGTGAATGAAAGATTAAGTTTGAGCCGTAGATGTGTATTGATCAATGGTCGAGGTCAATCTGGGTTTTATAATACGAAGGAGTCATATTATAATGAAAATAGAGGAAAATGTAATAAAAATGGAATAAAAACCTTTAGCGGAGGGGGTAAATAGAGTTAAATGAAATTGGGGTTTTGAAAAGATTCTGGGCCGTCGTATTGATTTAGCCAACAGAGATCAACAGAGGAGAATGATTTAAGAAGTCCTTCGGAGGATGGGTGGAGGGATATGAACTAAAAGGCAAGATTAAACGTGATCCGTTAGATCTCAGAGATCAACGATGGAGATTAAACATGAGAGAATGAAATGTAAATGGGGAAAGACGTTTCGGCCAAAGAAACCACCGGTTTCACGTGATGAAAAGGAGGAAAGGTAGTATTGCCTTTTTGAACGCAATATGCCTAATTTTAAAACCACTCATCTCACATAATTTTAAAACATTAACCTCCGAACTCAAAATTACGCGAAACTGCGCGCTGGCCATCAGATCTTGGGCGTTAGATCGGATGGTCATGAGAAGAGCATGATGGAGATAAGATGCACGGGCGCAAAAAGGTGGGGCAGGGTCAAGGCGGTTTTCATCTTGACCGTCGGATCAGGAAATGAACGGCTAGGATTGATTAATGGGGGTCGTAGGTCCCAAATGAGTTGGGCCTATTGGGTTAAATATGGACTGTTGGATGAAACAGATCAATGGCCAAAATTTAAACTTGGGGTTAATGAAATAAAATATGAGGCAAGGGTTGGGCAGAGTTTGGGTCAATTCGGGTTGTCGATCTATAGAGATCAATGGTGGATATTCACCGAAAAATTTATACAGCAGGGTTTTATGAATTTAAAAAATGGTGTCAAGCTTCAATCTGGACCGTCGGATGTATGAAATGGACGGCCCAGATCCAATCACGGGATTTCCAATCGGTGGGGGAGAGAGGAAAGGTGCATACAAAATTTGTGATGTGAATAGATTGGAGCCGTTGATCTTAGAGAGATCAACATTCGGGAATGAGTCTGTGGATTCAAATGTCGGAGGGATGTGGCGGAGGGTGATTAATCAAGACCGTTGGTTCTTGTGGATTTAGACGACCTAGATTAAATCGCAATGATCATAATTAGAGGAGGAAAGAGGAATGGCGTAATGGTTTTTCATGATGCGATTGGCGCTTGACTGTTGGATTTAAATGGGAATCAACGACGAAGATTTCGGCAGGGGTTTATAAAACTAAAACTCAATCGCATCGGATTTTTTCTTAAAACAAAAGAAATGTGCCCATCACAAACCTCTGATTGCGATTAGCGCTCAGGACTTAACGCTTGATCTTGGGCACAGGTTATATGGTGGGGAAGTGGTTTCAGCGGTTTTAACCAAAAGGGGCCTATCAGAATCGGAGAAAAGGGAAGGAACCATTTAAACACACCCATTGAACATTTTTGATGCGAGATTCTGACGACCGTTGATCGAGGAGTAGATCAAAGGTTGGTTTTCGTTAAAACAATGAACCGGCGGACTTAATGCGAAAGTTAGGTTTTACACAAATATAAAGGGGAAAAGGATTTGGAAAGGCCTTTTTAATGTTTTTTAGCGCCCGGTAGCGGGGCTAAGGTCTTGTGAAAGAACAAAGGCATCAGGGGGCTTTTTAAAAGAAAAGGGGCCAATCGCATTGGAAAACTTTTGAATGCAAAGGCGAAAAGGAACACAGAACACCCCGGTTGTGATTGCGCGATGGGGGTTTAACAGTGGGTCACAACTTCAGTTCTATGTGAAAAAAATGGGCTGGGGCTAAGGCCAAAGGGGCTTAAGGCCTTAGTATAAAAAATGAGTTTTTAGGCCAAAATGAGAGATTTTCACTACTTTTTTGGCTTTCGGTAGAAGGGGAAAAAGGGGTTTTTAAACATTCCAAAGGAATTTTCAAAGGTTTTAAGGGGAATTTCGAGGGAATGAGGGGTAAATGAATTTTTTTTTAGGAATGAAATGGAGAAGGGAAAAGGAGAAGGAAAAATGAGGGAAAATGGAATTTTTCAGCAGTCTTTTCCATAGGAAAACAACAGATTTTTTCAGTGTTTATGAGGGAGGCAGCAGTGAAGATTTTTTGAAGAAAAAATAAACATCGTTAAGGCTTCAATAACTCACAATTTGAAAAATGAATTGTTTCTTGAAGTCTAGAAAAGATATAGCCACCATTTGATATGACAAATTTTTATAGGTGGCTAACAGCAGCTCCAACTTGGGATGGCAGCTCCTTGGAGGTGCCAAGAATCTCTGACATGTATTCTCTAGAAGTTTATCAATGCCTCATCCATTGGGCTTGTTGGTA
>JAXQQM020071639.1:0-82134 GCA_034641835.2 Pinus albicaulis | reverse complement strand
AAAGGCGAATTTTAAGGGGTTTTAAATTTTATTAGGGCGAATTTTTTATATAAAACCCATTTTTTATTGTTTAATAAAGTTAGCCCAAAAATTATTTTAAAAATAATTAATTATTTAACCTTAGCCCACAAAAAAAATAGCGCACACAACTGGAAACAAGAAATTCGCCCCCGATTTTTCAAGTTTCCTTGGCATTCGCCCCCGATTTTTCAGATTTCTTTGCCATTCGCCCCATTTTTTTCAGTTTTCAGTGGTTCGGAGAGGTCGCTGGGCTTTGTGCACACAGATTTTCAAATTCTTGCTGGCTCTGGTCCGTCTCTCTGGTCCGTTTCAGTCATAGATCTGCGCAGTGACCAATTAAAGATTTTCTTTGTTGGGCATCCTTTTCCTGGATCCAAAGGACCGTCGCACGCCTCTTCATCCTCACGCTGTTTCTGCCAAAGTTATTCTATGTACCGGTGCGTGATCTTAAATTTGAAACACGACTGGCTGTGAAGAACCCTTCCGCTGTAAGGGCATTCTCGAGGTGGGTAGTCTGCATTGATTTTGCTTTGCTGTAAGGGGTTTGATTTTTTCCTCTATTTGTGCATGGTTTTCCTTATGGTCTGTCTGCTTGCATGTACAGAAGTTGCAAAGACAGAAGACGAAGGCATGAAGTCGACAAATTCCGCAGAGACCTTTGGACAGAAACTGATAAAGGTTATTAGCGATGTATGTTTTACATTCTTTGTGCTTGCTGTACTGGTAATCACAGTGATTGCAATTAAATAGGTAGTCGCCACCTTGTCATCACCAACAGCGCCCTCTTCAACATTTAACATCATCAGGTATCATGCATTTTTTCTTCACTTCCCTAAGGGAGACACTTGTTACTTTTCAAGAAAAATTATGTGCTTGCTCTTACACATCAACATATCCACTGCCTACAAATCTTTGGCATCCAAATAGCAATCACAAAATCAGACTCCAAACATATTTTTTTGACAAAGCATTTTCTTTCAGGTTTTGACTATCACTCTTAATGGAAGGTTTTTGATTTCCATAAATATTCAATAGGAGTTATAAATATGTATGTCAAATTTTCCTTCACTTCACAGGCTTTAATTTGTGCCCTAACAAGTAACACAGGTCGGGGATCTCCAAAATTCATTGTCTGCAGAGAATGGTATCCCCATATGTCTGCAACAATATGTATCCTCCGCCTCAACACTTTCAGGCATCTAACCATCTTAAAATCCTCCTAAGTCTAGTCTACAAATTCTAGGTGTCTGATATTTGTTTGCCATGTTATATCTAAGTACAGTACATCCACCTCTATCCACAAATAGAGAATCATGTCTCTACTCTGCCTCTGCCTCTCATCCAAGGCAAAATACACATCTGCAATAATTATAAAAAATCAACATGGGTGACTGACTTACAAATTTGGAGACAATTCCACACTTAGCCAGATGCCCTAGTCTCCATATTTGCCATAGTGGTCCCACCTCTTCTATTAATGCAGTTCAAGCTGGGATATGTCCACTGCGTGGGTGTATCTTCTTCACAAGTTCCTCTGGATCAATTTTGTTACAAAACTTGTAAAAACAAAGGTAGAGTAGCAAGAACCAAAAATAAATTTTTTAGAAATTTTATTCATCTGATGATTTGAATTAGCCCGAGGATACACTCGGATCCGATGATGACATTTATATCCCCTTTTAAGGGCATGTTAATGCAACATAACCAGGAAATCCCTGTAGATGCATGGGTTGCAGGTACATTGGGCTTTCCTCTCCTGTTTAAGATAACACTCTCCTCCTTGGACTTGACCTCTAGATGAAAGTCCTTCACCCTCGCTGAGATCTAATTGAGTCACTATCCTTCGTGTCTCAAACACACAATGTCTCTACAATCGACTTTCCCTTTAATCCCAACACACTTTCAGGCATCTAACCATCTTAAAATCCTCCTAAGTCTAGTCTGCAAATTCTAGGTATCTGATATTTGTTTGCCATGTTAGATCTAAGTACAGTACATCCACCTCTATCCACAAATAGAGAATCGTGTCTCTACTCTGCCTCTGCCTCTCATCCAAGGCAAAATACACATCTGCAATAATTATAAAAAATCAACATGGGTGACTGACTTACAAATTTGGAGACAATTCCACACTTAGCCAAATGCCCTAGTCTCCACATTTGCCATAGTGGTCCCACCTCTTCTATTAGTAGTTTCAATACAAGTGTCACTACTACAGAGTGGGTGTGTATCTTCTTCACAAGTTCCTCTGGATCAATTTTGTTACAAAACATGTAAAAAAACAAAGGTAGAGTTGCAAGAACCAAAAATAAATTTTTTAAATTTTATTAAAAAAATGGGTGATTTGGTGCCAAGGGATACACTCGAGATCCTATGATAGTATTTATATCCCCTATGAAGGGCATGTTTCCTGCAACATAACCCAGAAATCTGTCCTTCGATTTCTGGCTGTTAGGTTTCCTCTCCTTTGCTGTGACCAACTTGCACTCTCCTCCCTTGGACTTGACCTCTAGATGAAAGTCCTTCACCCTCGCTGAGATCTAATTGAGTCACTATCCTTCGTGTCTCAAACACACAATGTCTCTACAATCGACTTTCCCTTTAATCCCAACACACTTTCAGGCATCTAACCATCTTAAAATCCTCCTAAGTCTAGTCTGCAAATTCTAGGTATACGATGTTGTTTGCCATGTTTAGATCTAAAAGTACGGTACATCCATACTCTGTCCACAAATAGAGAATCGTGTCTCTCTCACCTCTGCCTCTCATCAGGCAAAATACACATCTGCAATAATTATAAAAAATCAACATGGGTGACTGACTTACAAATTTGGAGATAATTCCACACTTAGCCAAATTCCCTAGTCTCCATATTTTCCATAGTGGTCCCACCTCTTCTATTAGTAGTTTCAATACAAGTGTCACGACTACAGAGTGGGTGTGTATCTTCTTCACAAGTTCCTCTGGATCAATTTTGCTACAAAACATGTAAAAAAACAAAGGTAGAGTTGCAAGAACCAAAAATAAAAAATTTTAAATTTTATTAAATACAGTGATTTGAATTTGCCAAGGGATACACTCAAATCCTATGATAGTATTTATATCCCCTATGAAGGGCATGTTTCCTGCAACATAACCTAGAAATATGTCCTTCGATTTCTGGCTGTTAGGTTTCCTCCCCTTTGCTGTGACCAACTTGCACTCTCCTCCCTTGGACTTGACATCTAGATGAAAGTCCTTCACCCTCGCTGAGATCTAATTGAGTCACTATCCTTCATGTCTCAAACACACAATGTCTCCTTGTGTTCACTCTCTTATGTCTCTCCATCTAACCTTGCTTCTATAAGCTTGAGTTATTGACCAAATCCACAACCCTAATCTCCAAAGTTATTGACGGTTGATGATAGATCTCAATATCACTTGAGATCGGGTGGTTTTAAATTCATTAGATCAACTCACTTTTTCTTATAGAAGTCAATTAGTTTAATAATTGTTTTAATTAAAGTAATTTTGCTACGATTAAAGGCCTTGGACGACCTCCACACACCTAGGCACATAGACCTATGCAGAAGTACCTATCCAATGCTACAAACATCAATACTCCCTCTTAGCGAGGAAGGTACTTCTCGAAGAGCCACCTACAATCGACTTTCCCTTTAATCCCAACACAATGTCCCGCGCATCTTCCCTCACTATGGCAATCCTCCAAACTTCCTAGTCTATTGCCTCATCAATGACAAATTCCTGCAGAGACCTTTGGACGATGAAACTGATAAAGGTTATTAGCGATGTATGTTTTACATTCTTTGTGCTTGTTGTCACTGGTAATCACGATGATTGCAATTAAATAGGTAGTCGCCACCTTGTCATAACCAACAACGCCCTCTTCAACATTTAACATCATCAGGTATCATGCATTTTTTCTTCACTTCCCTAAGGGAGACACTTGTTACTTTTCAAGAAAAAATTATGTGCTTGCTCTTACACATCAACATATCCATCGCCTACAAATATTTGGCATCCAAATAGAAATCACAAAATCGGACTCCAAACATATTTTTTTGACAAAGCATTTTCTTTCGAGTTTTGACTATCACTCTTAATGGAAGGTTTTTGATTTCCATAAATATTCACTAGGAGTTATAAATATGTATGTCAAATTTTCCTTCACTTCACGAGCTTTGATTTGTGCCCTAACAAGTAACACAGTCTCGGGGGATCTCCAAAATTCATTGTACTGCAGAGAATGGTATACCCATATGTCCCGCAACAATATGTATCCTCCGCCTCAACACTTTCAGGGCATCTAACCATCTTAAAATCCTCCTAAGTCTAGTCTACAAATTCTAGGTGTTCGATATTTGTTTGCCATGTTAGATCTAAGTACAAGTACATCACCTCTATCCACAAATAGAGAATCATGTCTCTACTACGCTCTTCGCCTCTCATCCAAGGCAAAATACACATCTCGCAATAATTATAAAAAAATCAACATGGGTGATCGACTTACAAATTTGGAGACAATTCCACACTTAGCCAAATGCCCTAGTCTCCATATTTGCCATAGTGGTCCCACCTCTTCTATTAGTAGTTTCAATACAAGTGTCGATACTACGGAGTGGGTGTGTATCTTCTTCACAAGTTCCTACGGATCAATTTTGCTACAAAACATGTAAAAAAACAAAGGTAGAGTTGCAAGAACCAAAAAATAAAAATTTTTAAATTTTATTAAATACAGATGATTTGAATTTTCCAAGGGATACACTCGGATCCTATGATAGTATTTATATCCCCTATGAAGGGCATGTTTCTTGCAACATAACCCTGTAAATCAGTCCTTCGATTTACCCGGTCGTTAGGTTTCCTCCCCTTTGCTTTGTGACCAACTTGCACTCTCCTCCCTTGGACTTGACCTCTAGATGAAAGTCCTTCGTTATAACTCTCGACATCTTCATACCATCGCCATTTTGTTCTCACATCATCTCTTTATCACACAAACGAATTCACATCATCTCTTCATCTCTTTCTCACATCATCTCTTTATCATCTCTTTAGGATCTCTGTTATTTTTAAAGTAGCACAACCACTGGAATGAGCTCTTAAGGCTTTTGCTTGAGCGGCCTTCATGTTGCCTTATTGAAGGGACATAAGGCTTTTTCTTATATCAATCTGCTTGGTGATTTTGATATTTTGTATTGTTGGATTATGCTCAAACCAGTATAACTGGTTTTGAGCATGAAAGGAAAAAACAGGAATTGGACTCGATATATGGATTTTTGAAATCCTTGGTGTAGAATTAAGAGGTTTTTGAACCATTGTGGTAATATCATTTAGGCAGGAAAACAGAAAATTGGGAGAAAATTCTAATTACAAGGACTCTTGCTATTGGTTGCAAAGTTAATTATTGTTATTATTCATGTATTTGTGTTGTATCAACTTTCTCAGTCATGATTGTTGAACCAGGTACCCTGCAATCAATAAACCTGCAACTGTATACCACTAGCTTAATCATGCATCAATAGATGCAGAATTTGTAATCATCTTAGATGCAGATATGATAATGAGAGGCCCCATTACACCTTGGGAATTTCGTGCAGAGCGTGGACATCCCGTTTCAGCTAATTATGAGTAATTACCTTAAATTTTCTATTAATTGATATTATGCACACAACATGGATGAGCATGCTTTCTAATTAGTGGTCAGTCATTATATAGTGCAATACCCGTAAGTTAGTTCATATGGTTTGAGTTTAGTTTGTGTTAGTGATAATTTGGTACACCGATATGTGTCAATGCCATGCTATGGATCCCATTTATCTCCTTGGCAATGAGCTTGCATGCTTTCAAACTAGGGATTAGTCATTCTATAGTATAATAATGTGACTATTGATAACTTTCTCAAGGTTTGAGTTTTGTTTTGCTTGAGTGATTGATTGATACATGGATGTATGTTAATGCCATGCTAGGTACCTCATTGGCTGTGATAATGAGCTTGCACAAATTCACACAAGGCATCTAGAAGCTTGTGACAACCTTGGTGGTGTTATTATTATGCACATCGATGATCTTCGAACTCTTGCACCATTCTGGCTTCATAAAAATGAAGAAGTTAGAGCTGACAGAGCACATTGGGCAACTGAAATCACTAGAGATATTTATGGACAAGGTTGGATTAGTGAAATGTATGGGTATTCTTTTGGTGCATCTCAGGTATGTAAACTTATGTTGAAGTTGGTTGATGTCAAAAATATTCTTTTACATTATGGTCTATCATTTACTGTTGGAAATTGGTCCTTTGATAAGGCAGAACATCACGATGATGACATTGTCTATGACTGAAATCGCCTTTTCCCTCCACCACCTTATCCCAAAGAGGTGAGGCATCCAAATAAAAAAAGTCTAAAGAGTTTTATTTTGTGATTCTGTTTTCAGTTAAATAGTTTTTTAATGTAGGGATTGATTCTGCACAGATCAGGAAATTCATATAGTATAATAATGTGACTATTGATAACTTTCTCAAGGTTTGAGTTTTGTTTTTCTTGAGTGATTGATTGATACACGGATGTATGTTAATGCCATGCTAGGTACCTCATTGGTTGTGATAATGAGCTTGCACAAATTCACACAAGGCATCTAGAAGCTTGTGACAAACTTGGTGGTGTTATTATTATGCACATCGATGATCTTCGAACTCTTGCACCATTCTGGTTTCATAAAAATGAAGAAGTTAGAGCTGACAGAGCACATTGGGCAACTGAAATCAATGGAGATATTTATGGACAAGGTTGGATTAGTGAAATGTATGGGTATTCTTTTGGTGTAGCTCAGGTATGTAAACTTGTGTTGAAGTCGGTTGATGTCAAAAATATTCTTTTACATTATGGTCTATCATTTACTGTTGGAAATTGGTCCTTTGATAAGGCAGAACATCACGATGATGACATTGTCTATGACTGCAATCGCCTTTTCCCTCTACCACCTTATCCCAAAGAGGTGAGGCATCCAAATAAAAAAATTCTAAAGAGTTTTATTTTATGATTCTGTTTTCAGTTAAATAGTTTTTTAATGCAGGGATTGATTCTGCATAGATCAGGAAATTCATATAGTATAATAATGTGACTATTGATAACTTTCTCAAGGTTTGAGTTTTGTTTTGCTTGAGTGATTGATTGATACACGGATGTATGTTAATGCCATGCTAGGTACCTCATTGGCTGTGATAATGAGCTTGCACAAATTCACACAAGGCATCTAGAAGCTCGTGACAAACTTGGTGGTGTTATTATTATGCACATCGATGATCTTCGAACTCTTGCACCATTCTGGCTTCATAAAAATGAAGAAGTTAGAGCTGACAGAGCACATTGGGCAACTGAAATCACTGGAGATATTTATGGACAAGGTTGGATTAGTGAAATGTATGTGGGTATTCTTTTGCGCACTGTATAAACTTGTGTTGGAAGTCGGGCTGATGTCAAAAATATTCTTACATTATGTATCATTTACTATTGAAATTGGTCCTTTGATAAGGCGTAACATCAACATGATGACATTGTCTATGATCAGAATCGCCTTTTCCTCCACCACCTTATCCCAAAGAGTTAGTGAGGCATCCAACAAAAAGTCTAAAGAGTTTTATTTTATGATTCTGTTTTCAGTTAAATATTTTTTTAATGCAGGGATTGATTCTGCACAGATCAGGAAATTCATATAGTATAATAATGTGACTATTGATAAATTTCTCAAGGTTTGAGTTTTGTTTTGCTTGAGTGATTGATTGATACACGGATGTATGTTAATGCCATGCTAGGTACCTCATTGGCTGTGATAATAAGCTTGCACAAATTCACACAAGGCATCTAGAAGCTTGTGACAAACTTGGTGGTGTTATTATTATGCACATCGATGATCTTCGAACTCTTGCACCATTCTGGCTTCATAAAAATGAAGAAGTTAGAGCTGACAGAGCACATTGGGCAACTGAAATCACTAGAGATATTTATGGACAAGGTTGGATTAGTGAAATGTATGGGTATTCTTTTGGTGTAGCTCAGGTATGTAAACTTGTGTTGAAGTCGGTTGATGTCAAAAATATTCTTTTACATTATGGTCTATCATTTACTATTGGAAATTAGTCCTTTGATAAGGCAGAACATCACGATGATGACATTGTCTATGACTGCAATCGCCTTTTCCCTCCACCACCTTATCCCAAAGAGGTGAGGCATCCAAATAAAAAAAGTCTAAAGAGTTTTATTTTATGATTCTGTTTTCAGTTAAATAGTTTTTTAATGCAGGGATTGATTCTGCACAGATCAGGAAATTCAGCCATGTAAACATCTTAAGATGCCAATAATGCTTTATGTTTCATTCATATTTTCAACAACAACGAGATTTTAAGGAGTTGAAATAAACAGATTTGATCATTTTTTTTACCCGAGGAAAATCTGGGTAGATCCACCCGAAGGGATCACATCCCGCTGGCCAAACTAATCAGAGCCTAACCCCGAGGGCGTCGATGATAATTGACCCTGTGACCTCCCAATGGCGAAGTGCTTTAGCAATGGGACCTCAACCAATTGAGCTAACCGTCGGGGCTTAAACAGAAGATCTGATCATGATCAGACTATTATCATTATTTTTTGTGCAGATGTTGTGCTAATTTCATTTACAAATTAAAATATATTCAACCATCCCTTAACAAAGATGGTTATTATATGTCCAGGTGCAAATTATGGAACCCGACAGAAATTTCTCGTTTTTCCCAACCTGTTTCGTATCACTTGGCCTTTGTTTAAATGCCCTTTCCCATATCTCACATTCAACACTCGAAAAAAATAATTCTTTATTTGCTTCTAAATGTTAATCACTTTGCCGAAACATAAATCACTTTGTCAAACACAAGTTACTTTGTCAAAACACAAATTACTTTGTTGAAACACAAATTCTGGAAAACTTTTACAGAATGTTGAAACTGCAGAAATAAAACAAAACACATAGCAAGCTGAAACAGTCATTCAACACATTTGAACACTGAGATTTTTGGTCAACATGACCCTGGAAAACCCCCTACAACTCTTGGGGAAAACCAGTTTGAGAGCTCCTTATTTTTGAAAACGCTTTTTACAGTGAGGCAGAAATTACAGCAAAAATTTCAGCAACTAAACAACAGTGCTTATCTTGATTTCCGTGCATTCAATCTGCCTTGGAAAACATGCAAAACAGTAAAAACCCAAAACAAAAATTTTACAGCTTTTATGACAGCATTAAATGCAGAAATGAGCTTCTCGATTTTTGTGCCCAACTGTACGGCCGTACTGCTGTACGGACTGTACGGAAAACCCAGCTGCTGCGTCTCCTCAAAATCTGCGCTCCTTTGCCTCGAAATCTGTGCCGAAACTGACTGTACGGCTGCTGTACGGATTTCCAGAAATCTGTACCACCAAGCAGCAGTCTCTCTCCTCGATTTCTGTGCCCAGAATCTGCCCAGAATTAAATGCTGAAGCTGCTGTACGGTTCTCCTTGAAAACTGTGCCTCTCTCCCTCGAAAAATGTGCCCAACACTTGCTGTACGGATTTCTGCCTTGGAATCCGTGCCTCCTTGCTGCTGTACGAACTTTGCTGAAGTTTCTATCAGCTGCTCTCTTTCTCCTCTCTGCTCAGAAATCTCCCTTGCTCTCCTTCTCTTCCTCTCTCAATCTGCTCATGAAAGAATGAATGACCTTTTCCTCCTTTTCCTCCTTTAATCCTAACCCTAAGTGACTTTTGGGGAATCCCTAAATCCAATGGCTGAGATAGATTGAGATCTAGGGCTGAGATTAAATGCTCATTTAAATCTCACTTTTCATTTTTTAATTCACCCCACTTTAATAAAGACCCACTTAGTCTTTTATTTCCAAAGTCACTTTTTCCCTTCTAATTTTATATTGACTTTATTTAAAGTCACTTTAACTTTAGTAACTTTATCACTTAAAGTCACTTTAAAATTAGATTTGACTTTATAACTTTATAAAGTCACTTTAGTAACTTTATCACTTAAGTCACTTTTAAATTATATTTAACTTTATAAAAATTTATAAAGTTACTTTAGGAGAAAAATTAAATTCTTTTGGACACTTTTCCCTAGGCCAAAGATCAAAGCCTTAGGGAACCACCTGTCCTCCGGTACCAAATTTCAACACTCCCTCTTACCGAGGAAGGTGTTCCTCACCACACCCATCTTGTCTCTCAAGTAGACATGCTTGCCCCGTGGTAAGGCTTTGGTAAGAATATCTGCAACCTGCTCATCAGTGGGAATATACTCAAGCTTCACAGCTCCTTTCTGAACATAGTCTCTGATGAAGTGATATTTGATCCCGATATGCTTTGACCTGTCATGAAATACTTGATTCTCCGTGAGTTTAATGCAACTCTGATTATCACAGTAAATCACTGAAGGTCTCAACGGCTGACCAAATAAGCCAAACAACATCTTGCGAAGCCAGATGGCCTCACAACTAGCTAGACTGGCTGCCATATACTCTGCTTCCGCTGAACTCAATGCTACTGACTGCTGCTTTCCGCTGAACCATGACACAACTGCCGAACCCAACCCAAAACAGCACCCTGAAGTGCTCTTCCTATCAGAAGCACAACCTGCCCAATCAGAATCAGTGTAACCTGCCAATC
Organism: Pinus albicaulis; assembly: GCA_034641835.2. Taxonomy (NCBI): domain Eukaryota; kingdom Viridiplantae; phylum Streptophyta; class Pinopsida; order Pinales; family Pinaceae; genus Pinus; species Pinus albicaulis. The sequence goes on along the minus strand of JAXQQM020071639.1, from coordinate 71,445 downwards.
TCACTCCATCCCCCTGCCCGTAGTCCAGACCATAATCCACTGTCCCCTGCAAGTATCGCAAAATGTGTTTTGCAGCCACCCAGTGAACCTTCCTAGGCTCACACATAAACTGACTCATCGTGTTGACTGCAAAACAAATATCTGGTCTAGTGTTGACCAAATACATCAAGGAACCAATCGGCTGTCTGTACAATGTGGGATCCACCAACTCGGAATCCGAAGCATGAAGCTTCTTCCAGTTGGTGATCATCGGTGTCGACATGGGTCTACAATCCTCCATGTGGAATCTGCCAAGGATGTCCACAATATACTTCCCCTGTCCCAGGAAGAAATGCCCCTCCTCCCGCCACACCTCCAAACCCAAAAAGTAATGCATCAAGCCGATGTCCTTCATCTCAAACTCCGCCGCAAGATCTCTCTTGCAGTGCTCTATGAGTCTCTCTGCACCCGTAATGACTAAGTCATCCACATACAGCACCAGAATGAGAGGCTCCTCACCTATCACAATATAGTAAAGGTTCGGATCTACCTCACTCTTTGTGAAACCCATCCCCTGCAAGTATGTATCTATCCCGGAGTACCAAGCTCTGGGAGCTTGCTTCAGGCCATAAAGGGCCTTCTTCAGTCTGCACGCATGGGACTCCTTCCCATGCACCTCAAAGCCCTGTGGCTGCTCAATGTACACCTCCTCCTGTATGAAGCCATTGAGAAATGCGGTCTTCACATCCATCTGGTGGATCTTTCAACCCATCTCTGCTGCTATCGATATAATGGAGCGGATCGAAGTATATCGAGCCACGGAGCGAAGGTCTCCTCATAATCAACTCCCTCTACCTGGGAGAACCCTCTAGCCACAAACCTCGCTTTGAATTTCTCAATGCTGCCATTTGCAGCATGCTTTACCTTGTAAAGCTATCTGGAAGTAACCACGGATTTGCCCTCAGGCCTCGGCACCACCTCCCAAACATCATTCTTCATGATAGAAGAGTACTCCTCCTGCATGGCCTCTCTCCAGACCTGCTGGCTAGCTGCCTCCTCATAGCTAGAAGGCTCAGAGTCAAGGATGCCGGTAGCCATTGCCATATAGCTACAAAACCTCTCAGGTGGTCTGCTCTCTCTGACCGGCCTCTTAGGCTCAGCAACAGATGTGGCATCTCTCAAGGTGTCCCGAAGCCACTTGGGCTTCCTCTTCCCTGAGTGCACTTCTCCCGCCGGAGAATAAAACTCCTCTCTCAACATCAGAGCCCGAACTCGATCGTCCGTTCTCGTCCTCCCGCCGCACCGAATCCTCAGATGCTAAGGTACCGCAGAATCGCTCCATCGCTGGACTCCCTGCTGAACCGTTTCTCAGGATCGCCAGGCCGCCCATAGCCCACCTCCCACCGCGAGCCACTCCCCATCGACGGACCTGGAACGTCATAGATGTACCTCCGGATCCTCCCCGATTCTCGCCCACCGGATCTCCGCGACCGACTCAACCGCCGCCGAGGTCCGTCGATCCGCATACTCTAACTCCCGTGACCTCTAAAGGCCCTGTCCTCCTCGAACTTCACATCCCGCCTGACAACAACTTTCCTCTGTGCAGGAATGTAAATCCGAAAGGCCTTGGAGGTCTCACTGTAGCCCACAAAGATACCCTTCTCTGCGGTGGGCTCTAGTTTGGTCCTCTTCTCCCTGGGTATGTAGGAGTATGTCATGCACCCAAAGATACGAAGATGACCCATATCAGGCTTCTTCCCAGAAAAAGCCTCCTCCGGAGTCATGTGCCCCAAGGCACGATGCGGACTCCTGTTCTGCAAGTAAACAGCTGTGTTGCAGGCCTCTGCCCACAAAAACAATGGCAACCCCCGATCATGTAACATGGCTTTGGCAGCCCCTCCGATGGATCTGTTCTTCCTCTCCGCAACCCCGTTCTGCTGGGGGTTGTAAGGAACAGTGAGCTCCCTCCTAATGCCTGCCTCCGCACAATAGTCAACAAACTCTCCAAGGGTGTACTCTCCTCCATTGTCCGACCTCGGGGACTTGATCTTCCGACCTGTCTGTGTCTCCACAAGAGCTCTGAACTCCTGAAACCGCTTGAAGACCTCACTCTTGGTCTTCAAGAAATAAATCCAGGTCCTCCCGGAGTGATCATCAATGAATAAAACATAGTACTCATATCCACTCAAGGAAACATGAGACATCCGACCGCTCACATCGGAATGAATCAAATCAAGTATCCCAGTCGCTCTGCTGTCACTGCTGGGAAAAGGGGATTTGGCAAATTTGCCCATCGCACATCCTCTGCAAGTATCAAAGTGATCAGTACTGAAATCTGGCACACCTGTAGTGATCTCCCGCAAAGTCCTCAAGGCTCCATGATACATATGCCCCATCCCGCGGTGCCAAATCTCACACAGCTCAGAACTGCTAGCTCTGCTGCCAGATCGCCGCTTCACGTTGTGGTAAAAGGACTGAATAAACTCAGACACCCAGATGGAGTACACCTATCACTCTAGCTGAATCAGCTGGAGTGCCCCTGGGATACATCAACACCTGTCCTCCCCTGAATAGTATCTCATATCCTCTGTCCTCCAAAGCCGAGACGGATATGAGGTTCTTCCTCATCCCTGGCACATAAAGAACATCTGACACCTTCAAGGGAGGTTTAGACTCCCTCTGAAATGTCAATGTTCCCACACCGACTGCTCTAACAACTCTGTCATCACCGAGTACTACCTCTACATCAATGCCACTCTCTGAAAGCTCTGAGAAGTACTCACGGACTCCTGTCATGTGACGTGAAGCCCCACTGTCCACATACCAGATACCCGAAGATGCTCCGCTAATCGAGGGAAATGCATGCTCCCTCTGAACCTCTATGGCAGATAATCCCGCACTAGAAGACTCACACGCAATGAACCCAAACTCCCGGTCAAAGCGATCTGCAAAGTCCTCAACCTCTGCTGAAGCTGCCATGCTCTGGTTCTTCCCCTTCTTCTTCTTCTTCTCCCGACACACAACTGCATAGTGTCCCATCTTTCCGATACTTTCAACACTTCACTTTGGAATAGTCCTTCTGTGAGTTATCCTGTTTACCTTTACCTTTGCCTTTGCCCCCACCATTGCTTGTGGAAGCCTGCTTCTTCCCTTTGCCTTTCTTGCGTCCTGCCAACAGTGCTACATCCTCATCCTGCTCAACTGGCTTGGCTGCCCCAAGCTGACCTTTCCTGATCTCTGTCTCAATGCAATCATCCCAAAACCTCTCCCATGTGGGAAGGGTCTCACGTGCACAAACTCCATCAGCAAAGTTCATCCATGAACGGGGGAGGCCATTCACTGCAATCCGCACCAACTCAGTGGGTGGAATGGCCTCTCTAATCGCTGCCAACTCATCTCTCACATTAGTAATCTTTGTGAGATATCCAGCTGCACTATCATTGCCCATCTTAATGGTCTTCATCTTCTCCTTCAGGACCATTTTCCGGTTCTCATTGGTACTCTGGTAGAGATTGGACAATGCTGTCCACATTTCATGAACATTTCTCTTTCCTCTCACATGAGGAATGCAATGGTCTTTGATTCCGTCTAGAATCAGCCTCTTACCCTTGTTGTTCTTTTTATTATATGCTGCCAACTGAGTAGCATCAGTAGGCACATTCACAGGGTTCTGTGTGGTATGTACCATAATGTCCCAGACTTCTGCCTCCTTAAAGATACTCTGCATTCTCTCCTTCCAAATGCTGTAGTTGGAATGTCCATCCAACCTATCCTCCACCCTCAGTCCCAATGACATCCTGCTGTCCTAAAACTGAAAAATAACACTGCTGTAGTAAAGGTAAAAATCTGCTGTTTGTGAAAAATCAGCTTGCTGGAATTTTCTGAGTGAAAAATCAGCAAGCTGTAATTTTCTCCTTGCTGTCCCAAACTGCTCTTCAGCACTCAAGCTCTGATACCATGTAGAAATTTCCTATTTTTCCCAACCCCGGTTTCAGTATCACTTATTTCTCCTTTTGGTTAAATGCCCTTTCCCATATCCTTACATTCAACACTCAGAAAAAAAATAATTTTTATTTGCTGAAACAGCAATCACTTTGCTGAAACAGAAATCACTTTGCTGAAACACAAGTTACTTTGCTGAAACACAAATTACTTTGCTGAAACACAAATTCTGGAAAACTTTTACAGAATGCTGAAACTACAGAAATAAAACAAAACACACAACAAGCTGAAACAGTCATTTAACACATTTGAACACTGAGATTTTTGGTCAACTTGACCCTGGAAAAACCCCCTACAACTCTTGGGGAAAACCAGTCTTGAGAGCTCCTTCTTATTTCTGAAAAAATGTTTTTACAGAGAGGCAGAAATTACAGCAAAAATTTCAGCAACTAAACAACAGTACTTATCTCGATTTCCGTGCATTCACTCCGCCTTGGAAAACGTGCAAAACAGTAAGAAACCAAAACAGAAATTTTACAGCATTTATGACAACATTAAATGCTGAATGAGCTTCTCGATTTATGTGCCCAGCTGTACGGCCGTACTGCTGTACGGACTGTACGGAAAACCCAGCTGCTGCTTCTCCTCAAAATCTGCGCTCCTTTGCCTCGAAATCTGTGCCGAAACTGACTGTACGGCTGCTGTACGGATTTCCAGAAATCTGTACCACCAAACAGCAGTCTCTCTCCTCGATTTCTGTGCCCAGAATCTGCCCAGAATTAAATGTTGAAGCTGCTGTACGGTTCTCCTTGAAAACTGTGCCTCTCTCCCTCGAAAAATGTGCCCAACACTTGTTGTACGGATTTCTGCCTTGGAATCCGTGCCTCCTTGCTGCTGTACGGACTTTGCTGAAGTTTCTATCAGCTGCTCTCTTTCTCCTCTCTGCTCAGAAATCTCCCTTGCTCTCCTTCTCCTCCTCTCTCAATCTGCTCATGAAAGAATGAAATGACCTTTTCCTCCTTTTCCTCCTTTAACCTAACCCTAAGTGACTTTTGGGGAATCCCTAAATCCAATGGCTGAGATAGATTGAGATCTAGGGCTGAGATTAAATGCTCATTTAAATCTCATTTTCTATTTTTTAATTCACTCCACTTTAATAAAGACCCACTTAGTCTTTTATTTCCAAAGTCACTTTTTCCTTTCTAATTTTACATTGACTTTATTTAAAGTCACTTTAACTTTAGTAACTTTATCACTTAAAGTCACTTTAAAATTAGATTTGACTTTATAACTTTATAAAGTCACTTTAGCAACTTTATCACTTAAGTCACTTTTAAATTAGATTTAACTTTATAAAAATTTATAAAGTTACTTTAGGAGAAAAATTAAATTCTTTTGGACACTTTTTCCCAGCTTTTCAAAGATCTAAAGCCTAGGAACCACCCTGCCCTCCGCATCAAATTTCTCAACACTCGATTTGAACAAGAGGCGAGGCTTATTTCTTCACATTGAATGCGTTAATACTATCAATGAAGGCCTTATGATTCACCATGAATCACATGGATGCTCAAAGCCATTTCGATCAAGATATTTGGATTTTTAGAAGAGGACATTTTCTTCCTCAATGATACGCATCAAGAATGGACGCATGCAAAATGCAACCAAGCAATTTCCAACTCCAGGACTGGGAAGGACATATTATCTTAAAATTCATACACTTTTCTCCCCAGAGTGCTCTGCATACTTTGATTGGCAGACTGTAGGATTTGTTCATAATTTTACCCCCACTGGGGGTAAAATTATGCATCAAAAATATCTCAAAGCTTAGTCAATGGAACAGTGGATCAAAACAGGACCTAAGCTTGGTGTGGTTAGTAGATTAATCATTAAGGGCACTCTTAAAGTAATGATAGCTTGATCATGGTCAATTACACATTAGACATGGACAATAATACATTTGTTTTGACTTTTGATTATTTTACGCTTTTATGCTTTATTTCACTTTAGTGTATTTCTTGGTCTATCCCACATTCATAAAGTGGATTGACTCAACTAGCATGTAATTGTTACACAGTAATTTGTCATTGTCCTTACCATTCCCCATCCCGCACAATGGAGGACCCATTCCGTGACCTGTGAACATTGTCATGCTTTGGAAACATCATCAATGCATCCCTCTGAATATGAGCTTTATTTTCCCTTGAGACATCTCCTTGCAAAACTTATGAAAAACAGCTCTTTTTGCATTGGCGCGGGTAGACAGTTCAGTGCTCGCGCCAATCAGGGAAATCCTGTAAAGAGGTCGCGCCACTTGGCGCTCTGTCATAGAGCAACAATCGCGCCACCCATTTTAGGGACTGTTTTTTAAATATGGATGGCGGAAGTTGGGTTCAAACAAACTCACAACCATTGCCTATCTTGAGTTGGGAGGTTTGGCTGCGGGAGTTCTATGGAAGGGAAGTGGTTTTGCCACCTTCCATGGAACCTTCCTTGTTGATAGGGCTAATCCCATAATAATAGGGATCCCAACTCCCTCCTTCCCCATCTATAAAAGCCTGCTCAAATCCATGGCAAGCTAGTCTTGAAGTGCTGAAGCTTTGCATCTCCCTATTCCCAAGTGCCTTTGTGCTGTAAAGAATCCCTTCTTTCCCTTAAGGCCAACTCAAGTGAGGAGACCATTGTTACGAGACTCTGGAGAGGTTTTCCCTTTCCTTGGCGAGCTTTGCGAGACGTGGACGACCGGAGACCCGTTCGAAGGAAGCTGCGACGTCAGAACTTGGTTGTAACTTTTATTCGTTTATTACTTAATAGATGACTATGATTATGGTTCCACTCCGTTTTCCATCATGTTAATGCGAGTAATATATTTTCTGACCGATGTTTAGTTACGTATGTTGGTTCCTATGCTTGTATCTATTCGTTTCTTCTATGTGCAGGTGTTCATCTGCGGAGATCGTGGAAGGATTGTGATCTGCCAGGGCTGAAGGACGGGGACACTTCTTCTTCAGATCATAGCGTTGGAATCCAGGTAGGCTTCTATTCCAAGTCTTTCATTCGTAACTAGGAGCTTGCGTCATAGCATTGTTTGTTTGTTGCTAGACCCCTGCTGGGCTAGTAGGGATCGCCTCTGTCCGCAGAGGGGATTTACCTCCTCAACAAATTGGCGACTCCGCTGGGGATTCGTCCGGTTTTCCTTGTCTCGTTTATGTTGATTCGCTTTGATTGTTTCTCCTTGCTTGATGAACCTTCTGGGTTGGATTCTTTCATTTTTTTAGCTGCTTGGTTTGCTTAGCTTGTATTGGTCTTCTTCTAGAGTAGCTTGTTTTTTAATTTTTGTTGAGAAACTCGATTGGCGCGGTTTTTAACCCGACAGTCGCGCCACTTGGCGCGTGTTGCCATTGTCTAGCCCGCGCCAATTGTCTTCTGGCGCGAGTTTCACTCTCACAGTCGCGCCACCCCTGTGAGTTTTTGAGTTTCTTCATTTTTTTGGCTCTTTGGCTCTGATCAATACTTTTCTTCTTGATTTTCTGACTGTCTGAGTCTGTTGGAGTCTTGTTTGGCTGGGATTCACCTCTATCCTTGGGTTGTTTGCTTCTATCTACCGATTTCACGTTTTGAGCCCTAGGGCATCTAGTGGCTTAGTGTATCGAGCCCTCCTTGGGAATTTAGGTGTCTTGATTGTCCTGTCAACTTGTTGATTGATCCTCCACGCTCTCTTAACAGTCTTTGATTGTTTTGTTGCGTTTTTTGGGTGATTGTCCATTCCTTCACTCGGAATTCGTTTCCCTTGCTTTGGACCTAGATCACACGGTCCATCGGAAGCTTTTGGGTCTTTCTTTGCTTTGAGAGACTTTGGGTCGATTTGGTGATCTGATTGATTGCATTGTTGAGTGAATTTTGTTTGTTTCGCTCTTTTGAATATCATCTCTCAAATTGTTCCTTTTGTTTTCAGTGCACATTAGCCATTAAACATTGAAAACCAAAAAAAAATCTCTTTGTTTGATTAATTAGTGCGAATTGTGATCTTTTCCATATCGCTAGTGATTAGTGTTTGAATGAAAAGTGTTCAATTGCATTAGTTGCATTAGAGACATTGTTGTTTGTATTCCGTTCATTTCGTTTGCATAAAAGCTCTCAACTCTTATTTAACTAGTTTTCATCGAACGAAATGTTGCACCGTGGCATATAGCTTGCATTTAGGAGTCTTTCGAGACACTACATACGATAGGGCCTGGAAATTGAAACTTAATTGAAGATCAACCGTAAAATTTATTCAATTAACCTAAGGCAACATTGGAACTTAACGAAACATATTTAGAAGGTCTAGGCTAGAGACGTGTTCCGGCGTCGTTAAACCTAGCAGCTGTCGTTCGCCTGTTGGCTTTAGACAACGCTAGTACGGACTTGTGCTCCCCGTACCGTCGCGTATATAAAGGGAGACCCCTATAGGTTTTCAATCCTTTATCCACAGGAAGCCGAGTCTGTCGCCCTATACCCGTGATACACCGAACACAGCATTCGGGGAGACTACCTGCACGTACGGAAAGTCCTTGGTCGATTTCTGTTTCATTATTTGAAACCAGGTCGTGTGTCTTAACTCATTTTCAGCCCGTGTGTGTGTTTGCTCTCTTCTTCTAGTCTCTTACCACGGTGGCGGAACCTTCGGTTTCATCTACTGGTAGTCCTTACACGGACGATTCTTCAGAGGCTTCTCAGCCTTCTGTTGAACCACAGCAGCCTGTTGTTTCCGAGTTCCCTGACGGGGGACCGGTCCTCGCCGAGCAACCCTTTGGAGAACCAGTTGAGTTCAACTGGCCCTTTTCGGACCCTGTGTCTGAATTGAGATTAGGAGTTGATTTCCTTTCTCTTACATCGGGTTCGCCGTTTGTTGCTGTTGTTTTTCCTCCTAGTCCTCGCCGTCTTTTGCGTGATTTAACGGCAGGATCAACCATGAGTGATTCTGGTGAGGAAATTCCGGGGTCTGATGACTATCAGTGCATCCCTCGTAGATTATTTGAGGGAGACGACTCTGAGCTGGCTACCATGTCGTCAGCCAATCCTTCTTTACTGCAGGGATACAGATCTCTGGGTCAGATTATTTCAGCTGCTGCCTCTATGGGAATATCATCTCCTGCTTTGAGGCCAGCTGCCACTACACCCGGGGTGTCCCCTTCGACACCAGTCACTTCTGTTCCCGTTAGGCCCACTGTTTGTGTGGCTGCTTCTTCTTCTGTTGTCTCGGCTACCAAGGCTGGGCCAACTCCTGAAGATGTTTATCTAGCTACTGCTATACCGGAGAATATCTCTCCGGAGGAGTATCGGTTGTTTTTGCAACAGCCGAACGTCGGAGCTGGACAGATTCCCCAAGATCCTTACCGATCTTTCTTTTCGCACTATGCACAGGACGGCACTCCCGTGTATGGTTTCCCGGGTCAGCTTGACGAGCATGGAGACATTTTGCGCCTTCCTGCTCCTGAGGCTTATCTGTATGCTCAAGGTTTACCGTACAACCAGGCTCACAACCTGCAGGGACAGCCTTTCCAAGGCCAACCTGCAGGCCAACCTGGCTATTTGTACGACCCGCAGGGACAGCCCAACCAGGGCTACTCTGCGGGCCAGCAAGGGCCATTCTACAATCCGCAAGGACCATATTATAGCCCTGCTGGTCAACCTACTCAGCCTCAGCCGGGGTATCAACAGGGACCGGCCTATGGTCCTGGGGGGCAAATCCAGCCTTCTTTACCGATGCAACCGCAGTATCCTGTTGTCTCTAACGTTGCATATCAGCCAGGACCACCCTATGGTTCTGCTTCAGGTCAAACTAGTTTCCAGCAAGCACCTGGTCCTGTTCCACCACCAGGCCAACCGGGTCATCCGGTGGCAGTGTCCGCACTCCGAGCCAAGCAGGCCTGTCGGTGCAACACAGGGCTCACTTACAACCGGGTCAACTGCGCAGCAGTAGCCGCTGTTTATCGGGCTGCTTTGTTCACTCGGAGCCGCCCCCTCACTCGGTCCAACCTGTTCATTCAGGGCAGCCCTCTCATTCCGTTCACTCTGCTCAACAGCCTGTTCATTCAATGTCGCAGCCAAATCACCAGCTGCGCCCTACGTACCAGGCTCCGCAGGGTTCCACTTATCAGCAGTCTACTCATCCTTAGAGTGGTTATTATCCTCATGGTCAGTCTCAACCGAACTATAACCACTCTGGAGGCTCTCAGTATCCTCCTCCTCCACCCGGTTCTACCTACGCTCAACAACCAAATCCAAACGCTGCTTATACAGGGAAAACACCTAATCAGGGCTCGAACCCTGGTTATCAAGCCCCACACAATGGTTACCAGCAACCAAATCAGTCTGGTTATACAAACCATGCCCCCTACGATCAGAATCCTACGGGACAGAACCCATGGGGGCAGGGATATTCACAACCATCGTGGAACGCAGGTACCGGGTCTTATCCTGGGACTGGCATGGTAGTTAACCCCCCATTGCCGTTCCTGGCTACCTTGGATCTGCCGGACGTTTCAAAGTTGACCAATGATCCGATTTCTCATAATCCATATTGGCCTCCGGTTCCCACCAAGATACCAGGAGATTGTCCCAAGTTTGAGGGCAAAGCTGGCGAAGATCCCCAAGCGCATGTGATGACGTATCACCTCTGGTGTTCGTCTAACTCTTGGACTGACGATTCGATTCGTTTGCGTCTTTTCCAGCGTACGTTAACAGGAGCTGCTGCTAAGTGGTACATAGAGCTATCCCGTGGTATTTTTCAGGATTTCAACTCGTTAGCTATGGCTTTCCTCACGCATTTCCAGTTACCAGTCTGGTATGAGACCGGGACGCATCTCTTGTCTTCCCTGAAGCAGGACTCGGCCACTCACATCTCGGTTCACATCCATGAGTGGCGGCGTCGTCATCGACTGATCAAGTTTCACATACCTGATCAGATTTTGACCCACTGGTTCACCACCTCCTTTGTCAATAAAATCGCTCAGGATATCGCGATGGGAGCGTGTGTGACGGAGGAACAAGCTATCGCGCGTGCCCAGTACCTGAATCTTGTTTATTCACAATCTGGCACGCTTTATGACATCCTGCCTGATGCTCCACGACCCGGAGCCACAAAGGCCCCGCCTACCCCTACGGTGGATGGTGTCATTGGTTCTGTTTCTCAAAATTCGAAGAAGTCTTCGAATGGGAAGCAGAAGGCTAATTCTTCCAACAATACCTCTGCTAATCCCGCATCATCCGATTCTGGTAAAACCGCGGAGGTAAATGCCGTTCAGGCCAATCCTGCGGACAATTCCTCCAAGGGGAAGAAGAAGGGCAAAGGCAAATCAAAATCTAATGCCCCAAAACCGGAATCCAAAACTCGAACTGAGGATGGCTCCCAACGTAAGCCGAAATTCCCTTGCCTCATCTGTGAAGGTGACCATTACACTAAGGATTGTCCACGACGGTCCGAAATTAGTCAACTTCTTAAAGGCTCAAAAGGGACTCCGGCTGTTTTAAAAGAGCCATTTCCATCTCAGCAGACCCAGATGGTCGAAAAAGGTTCATCATCTGCACCGTTTGGGTCTCAGGTTTTCATGATGAAAACTAATGCACCTATCACTATTGCTACTAGATCGAAGGATTACAATAGTCAGCAGCAGGCACCCGGGAAGGCAGTTGCGGATGGACCGCCTCCCCCACCTGTTTCTGGTCCATTGGAAATCGAGAAGCCGACTCGCGAACCCATTGTGAAGCCACCTCCCAAGGGTGTTCTTCGAAGATCCTCTTATAATCCAAATGCTCGTGCCGCTCAACATTATAGCATCGTTGAGGATCTGGCACAGGCGCCATGTGCCATGTCTGCACTTGAGGTTCTTCAAAGTTGTCCTTCACAACGGAAGGCTTTACTGTCCGCCATCGGTGGTATCGATCCCGCCGACTCGAGCCTTCTCACCTTTGATCTGGAGAATTTTACTCCCCGGCTTCCACATCAAATTGCTTTGGTCATTCAAGTCGGGATTAACGGTCTGAACGTTCACAGAGCCGTCGTAGATGAGGGTGCATCTACCTGCGTTATGTCCTCTGCTTGCTGGAAGGCCATTGGCTCTCCAACCTTGTCATCGTCTCCCAATGCCCTTGAGGCATTTGATGGTCGGGAGTATAAACCCCTGGGAGTTCTTGAGAGTCTTGCGATCACACTACAGGGAAAAACTGTCAACGTGGGAGTAGAAGTGGTTGACGCGAAACTCAACTACAACATACTTCTTGGCCGCAGCTGGACCCATGCCATGCTCTGCGTGCCGTCTACTGTCTTTCGATTCATTAAGTTCCCCCATGAGGGCAATATTGTCACAGTAGATCAGTTGTCATTTTTTACCTCGAGCTCTGAGAACAACGTGACGTATGTGGATCAAATCCCGAATCCCCCAGACAGCATAGGACCTAGTCTTTTCAAAGACCCTGTTCTCATGGGTATATTCCCCGCACCGCCACCGAATACCGCTCAAGTCAACATGTTGTCCAGGACTGATGACCCCTGGCTTATTCCTTCACCTGAGCAGGTATATGAGTTTGGAGAATCCATGCCTTTAACGCCAGTAGAGATCAACTACTGTGAGATTGTTGACGCATCGGACCCTCCACCTCCTCGGCATGCTCCGATGAGCATGGCTCTTGACGTCTACTCACAATCCCCCTGGCTTGGTCAGACTGATTCACCTGATCCTCTTAGAGAGACTTTTCCCTCGGATGAGGCTATCATTGAAACTATGTCTCTTGAGGAGCTACCCTGGGGCGATGGGCATCATCGCTCCTCGTTTATGCCTAGCTTGGGGGCAATGACTGACTGTCTGGAGCGCTATGCTACTCAGGTTCCTTCCCCTCCTCTTCAAACACCGATCTTGATACACGAGGTCTTTTCGGAGGGTAATCTGAGTAACATTACTCAAACTGTTCCTATCAACATCTCTGTTAAACCAGGGATTGTTGAGAACATTCATGTGGGTGTGACTTGTTCTCCCGAGGAGATTCAGGTCTATACGGAACTTTTTAAAGAATTCAGAGATGTTTTCGCATGGTCCTACGAGGAAATGTCAGGAATTGATCCTAGTATTGTCGTGCACGAGATTCCGGCCCCTACTCGGTGCAAACACAATCGCCGACGCTTACGTCATGCATCCTGGAAAACCCGCCCAGCTATCAAGCAGAAGTTGAAAAACTTCTGACAACGGACCCCCATTATCCTATTCCCCTTAGAATGGGTGGCGGCAATATAGATGCTGTTGATAAAATGAGGTACCATTCGTCTGTGTAAAAGTTATATCGTATTCATCAGTAGCATCCTAAGGATAATTATCCCACTCCGTTTATCGACCAGATCATTGACGATTGTGCTGGGAGTGAGATCTATTCCTTAATGGACGGTTTCTCAGGTTACAACCAGATCAATATTGCGCCTGAGGATCAACATAAGACCACATTCATCTGTCCATGGGGCACTTTCGCGTATAAAAAACTCCCGTTCGGCTTAAAAAACGCTGGTGCCACATTTCAGCGTGCGATGTCTTACGCTTTTCACGATATTCGCCATATTGTCCAGCCTTATCTGGACGAATTGCCAGCCCATTCGGGTAAGCGATAGGACCATCCTGAGCACCTCCGCCAGATATTTCTTCGTTGCAGACGTTACAACATCAGGCTCAACCCTCATAAGTGCGTCTTCTGCGTCGACTCTGGCCGTATTTTAGGCTTTATAGTCTCGAAAGACGGAATTCGCCTTGACCCTTTAAAGGTTGAGGCTATTGTAAATCTCCCGTCACCCTCCTCCTTATATCAGTTGCAGAGTCTACAAGGGAAAGCGAATTTTCTCAGGCGCTTTATCCCGAATTATGCCGAGGTGGCCAAAGGATTCACTCGTTTGTTAAAGCAGAATGTTCCCTTTCACTGGGACGAAATTGCTCAAGAATCCTTTGAGAAGCTGAAGACATTGCTAGTCAATGCTCCGTTGCTTCGTCCTCCGGACTACCACCGCGAGTTTACTTTGTATCTAGCCGCCGCATTAAGCACCATCGCTATGGTCTTGGTGCAGGGTGACGAGAACGGTGATGAACATGTCGTTTATTACCTATCTCGGAACCTTCTCGACCCAGAAACGCGTTATGCACATGTCGAGAAGTTGGACTTAGCAGCAGTACATGCCGTACAACGCTTTCGCCATTACATCCTTTTGCGCACGATAACAGTGGTTTCAGACTGCAACCCTATGACATATATTCTTTCTAGACAATTACTAGGGGGAAAGTACTCCAAATGGATCGTCATCCTGCAGGAGTTTGACTTGGAGTTCACCACTGCCAAGTCAACTAAATCACTGGTCTTCGCGGATCTGATATGTTCTCTCCCTATGGACTCTGTTCCCTCGCACTCAGAAGATCATATACCGGACGAAACGCTGTTTCTTATCGATACTCGTGATCCTTGGTACGGTGACATTATAGTGTATCTTCAGACCGCGACATTTCGGTCTGAGTTGGATAAAGCTGCCCGCCGTCGGATTCGGCACTAGTCCCAACCCTACCACATAGTAGGAGATACCTTAAATCGTATTGGAGTAGATTCGGTGCTCCGACGATGCCTTACCTTGGACGAGGCTGAGAAAGTCTTGAATGACTGCCACAGTGGCGCCTGTGGCGGACACATGTCCGGATATGCCACTGCCCAAAAGATTCTGAGGGCAGGTTATTTCTGGCCTTCTATATTCAAGGATTGTATCACTGCAGTCCGTAAATGTCATCCGTGCCAGATTTTTCAGCGCAAGATGCGCGCGCCGCCGTTGCCTTTGCATCCCGTTATTACCGTTGGCCCTTTCGCGAAATGGGGCGTGGATTTTATGACGTGTAACCCTCACTCGGCCGGGGGGCATGCGTATATCATTGTCGCCGTCGACTACTTCACTAAGTGGGCCGAGGCGATGCCTACACTAGCTGCTGACGGGAAAACGGCTGCTCAATTTATATTCAACCACGTTATTGCACGGTTCGGGGTTCCTCAAGCCATCGTCATCGATCACGGTACTCATTTCCGCGATTACATGATGGCGGAGTTGACTTCAACGTTGGGCTTGCGTCACGACAGCTCAACACCATACTACCCTCAAGCGAATGGTCAGGTTGAAGCGGTGAACAAGGTTTTGGTCACTATGCTTCAGCGAACAGTTGGGATTCATAAATCCAGTTGGCATCTCCAACTGTTCTCAGCTCTCTGGGCATACCGAACATCCGCTAAAAGTGAAACCGGATTCACACCATTCCAATTGGTGTATGGTCTAGAAGCTACTCTGCCGGTTGAATGTGAGATTCCTTCGCTTAAATTAGC
This sequence comes from Pinus albicaulis, assembly GCA_034641835.2. Lineage (NCBI taxonomy): Eukaryota > Viridiplantae > Streptophyta > Pinopsida > Pinales > Pinaceae > Pinus > Pinus albicaulis. Next base: position 56,157 of record JAXQQM020071639.1, on the reverse strand, counting down.
TGTGGAGCTCTTACCGGATACTTCTCCTGAGGAAGAACGTCTTATGTATCTCGAACGGTTGGATGAAACCCGTCGTCTAGCTGCTTTGATCATCGAAGCACAAAAGAAGAGGGTCAAAACTCATTTTGATCAATCTGTTTCTCCCCGTTCTTTCATCGAAGGAGACCTAGTCCTCTTGTACGATCAGGCACATGACAAGCTTGGTGCCGGGAAGCTCCAGCCCATGTGGCACGGGCCTTATATAGTAAAACGTGTTTTAAAAAACGGGGCCTACGAGCTTATAGATTACGAAGGAGTTCCATTGGCGCAGCCCAGAAATGGGCTGTACCTTAAGAAGTACTACGCCTGAAATGATTTCTTGGTGTGGTGTGTGTACATAGGTGTGTGATTGTCATTTGTGTGCATGGTGTGGTGTGCTTTCTAAACATCTTTCTGTTGATCGGGTCTTCCTGGTTGTGCAGATGTCTATTCATCCATTCGTTGGTTTCGCGGATGGTGCCTCCCGCAGTACCAGGAATCTGTCTTCCGCAGCCTGGGTAATCTACGATCCTGGCTGACGTGGTGGGGTGACACACAGGGTGTGTGTGGAGATGATACCACGAACAATATGATGAGTAGCGCACGTGTTGGAATTACACAGCAGAGGCGGTAAACCTTGGTGTCCGTGGCAAATGGATGCTAGTGTACCTAGATTCACGAAACTTGTAGTGTTACAACTGAACGGACACTATTCGGTAAGGAACCCGTCCATCTTACATCTGTATTTGCGTATTCGATTACTGGAAAGGAATTTTGACTACATTACGTATCATCATATACCCAGGCATTTGAATACATTAACAGATGCAGTAGCAAATTTGGTATTAGACAGACATTTGCACAATTTATAAATCATCATCACATGTAAAGAGAGACTCATCCAGAAATAGATATGTATATATATAAATATCGAAATGTTTACATAGAGTGTGTCACGTAAAACTCAAAAAATATACATAATCGTCTTAGTACATCCTGAGACACTGTGTCTCTCAAAAATAGGTGTGGCATAAATCCTAGAGACTAATCAGCATGGTGCTCATGATAGCAAATCTTTGCCTCACTAGCCGCCTCGGGATTCGGTGGGGCCAGTTTGGAGGCTCCAAGTATGGCGGTACTCCATAGTACACCAAACAGTCAGGCATAGTCTGGGATCCCATGGACGATCCCCTCGAGGTTCTGAACCAGTGCCTCTCCTCCGGTGCCTTCCCCCTGGATCTCAGGGGCGAGTTGTGTCCTCCGGGAGATAGGAGACATCCCGGCTGGTCTCTCAGGTCCTACATCTGCATGCATATATAATTGTGTTAAGACAAGTGTGTATTAACAAAAAAAAACATATAAACATGAAATCAAAAATATGAGGTCTTACCCAGCTCCTCGTCCCAGTCATCCCCTTCTGGTAATGGGAGATCTGGGTCCCCGGTAAAGTCAGTTCCCGAATAGGGCCAATCTTCCACAACGATCAGTTGGCGCCGTAGCCACCTAAAGAACTCTGGCTTCCAGGACATCTGTTGGCCACCTCCAGATCTGGGCATCAGTGCTGCCCAGCGAGCCATTCTCGGCTCTCGTGGTATTGGACTCACCACATGGGCCTCTTGGCCCTGGAAGGTTGGTATGCGTTCCAGAATGAACGATACCAAGATGGAACCATACCCAAACTGCTTCAGTTTCCCCTGTTTGCACTTTGTGAGCTGCCTTTTCATATTGATGGTCACAGCTGTTGCCCAATCATACAGTCGGGGACCCATGCATTCTGAGGCTAACAGGAGTTGAGTTTTAGTGGCCTCGTGCGGAGCCTGCGACCCAGCAGCCCGCGTAATGGTGTGGAGAACTACTCTCAGTGCTAGATCAGGGATGGTGGAGATGTATACTTTCTTACTTCCTGATCCTGTTTGTGCCCCTCGGCACACCCGCGCCATTACCTCTTCCATCTTTTCCCCTGATGGTCTGCTCCCAGTCAGTACGGGGATTGGACCTCTGCGGGACAATCCAGTAATGAAATAAATGTCAGTGACCTCCAATTCCAACACCTGGTCTCATATTCTGAATACTTGGTCATTTTCATCCCAGAGGTTGATTAGATATTGGAGAAGCTCGGGCTGAGCTCGTAAACATGGCGTGAGGAAGAACTTTTTCAATCCGCAGTCTCTCAGAGCGTTCATGCAAGCCTGGCTTTGCATGGCCTCTTCATCCTCATCTCCGTGTTCTCGTTCCTTCCATTCAATTGCCATTTTGAGTGTTTATCTGCATTCACATGGTCAAAAGCCCCTGATTAGATCTTTGGTAAGCTGTAAATTTCAAAAAAATTGGTGTAAATATCGGAATTTTAGGCGAATTTTTGGGTTCCGCCGCTGGCGCGACTGTTTTGCTAACAGTCGCGCCAGGTGGCGCGGGCCTTTTGGTAAAAAGAGCTCAGTGGCGCGGGTCCGTGCCCGATACCCGCGCCACTGGGCCCGGCCCTAAAATTTTAAAAGTGCCCTTACATAACTGATTTATGAAGGGAAATCATTAAAAAATGTATGGAAATGAAGAGAAAAGGAGCGCCTCTTACCTGTGACAGACGAGACGCTGAATGGTTGCCTGGATTGGTCGCAATCACCGTCAGAAGATTCTGCTCCGAGTGGACCACTGTTGCTTTCCACAAGGTAAATAGTAAAAAGTAATTTCATTTTTTACCAATTAGACATATTTATAACTTTTTCACGTTAAATGAGCTTTAAAAGTTATTTTTTTCAAATATTTGCATGTATTATGTCGAAAATGGATTTTACGCTTGTTGGGTATGTGCAGCGGCAGGTTTTTGCGACTTAAAAGATGGAAACGAGTTGTATTTTATACTTTTTCGGACTCGGTAAATACACGAAAAAGTCACTCTGGAGTCATCTTTCAGCTCTTTTCTGACTCTCTAAATATGAAAAGATCGCCGAGGCCCTTATCGTTTCGATCTCGTTAAAATGGACACGAATCGACATTCACCCGGTATAAGTTTAACCCTTTTTCGGGCCGGGGTGGATTGATTACGAAAAAGGAATACCCTAGCCTATTGTGACTAGGAGGTTTTCCCGGATATTGTTTTCTACCTTTTCGGATCTGGGGAACTATTTACGAAAAGGGACCTGTGGAGTTTTCTTTTCCGCTGTCTTTTCAAACTCTCTAAACATGAAAAGACGCCGAGTTCCTCCTTTGTCAGACTCGTTAAACCCTGATGACATTGGATTTCGTCGAAATGACGTTCTCCGAGTTTCTCCTTCCTAGGACTCGTTAAATGCACTAGGATGGATTCACCCGAAGGGCGGACTTATATCACAAGCATATGCTATCCCCTTCAAGCTTGTTATCAAAAATAATTGGGGTACTCGCCAGAAATGGTGGGGGAAAAATGGAACCATCGTCGTTGTCGTCGACAGTATGTCGCTCTTGAACATGGCACTTGTCTGCGTTCGTGTCGGGTTGGGGACATCTCATCTCGCTGCTTCACTTTGCTTCCATGGGTTTGGGTAATCTCTTTTGACCTCTCATCTGTTCACTGCCTCGTCACCACGACCTCTGATCCATTGATGTCAAATACTGCCAAGCCCATTGTCGTGCCGTTCATGTGTTCAAGAGAAGTTGGCCTCTGCAAATATCAACCTTCCTCTGTTTCTTATATGGTCCTGATTCACAACAAAACATTATGTTCCTCTGTCTCGTGTCGATGATGTGGGAATCATTATGGCCCACCTTCGATCAAGGTCACTTCCTGTTGACTTCAACTCATTATCCAGGAAGCTGGTCTAGAGACTCCTGATGGTACCTTGGAGCCTGCATACCTCAATGGCAGGTTCGTCGCATTCGACGTGAAGTTTACATCATTGGCTTCCGATCGAATGATTCTGCGGGTGTTCGACGTCAACTCATTTATTCGCACGCCGTAGATTGTACCTGTAGTACCTTGAGGACCGTTATCATTATTGGTGGTTTCTCTCGCGTCTGTTAACAGCTTTCATCATTGGCTGGTAATCAGACGATGTTCTTGCATGTTCGACATCAGCTCGCATATTCACATGCTCGAACTTGTACTTGTTTGGGTCGAGATGGAGCGCAAGACCCTGGATTGTGTCTGTTGTAATCCAGGCTGCGATTGTGGATTATTATCATTATGTACATGACTCACTGATTGGATGGCTGCGACCATACCTGAGTCTATTTGTTTGATCTTAGTCGGATGGCTGCGCCCATACCCTGGATCCGGATTATAGCATACTCTGTTCGGATGGCTGCGTCCATACCATATATATACATCATGTACTTGAGATATCAGTTGTATCTTTCTGTGCAGGTTTTCCGACGGCGGGCCTTCGGTTGGACATGTTCTCGTAAAGCATTTCACCCCTCTCTCTCTCGGGCCTCATGCTTTAGGGGGCATCTGTTACACAGTAATTTGTCACCGTCCCTACCATTCCCCGTCCCGCACAATGGAGGACCCATTATGTGACCTGTGAACATTATCATGCCTTGAAAACATCATCAATGCATCCCTCTGAGTATGAGCTTCATTTTCCCTTGAGACATCTCCTTGCAAAACTCATGAAAAACAACTCTTTTTGCATTGGCGCGGGTAGACAGTTCAGTGCTCGCGCCAATCAGGGAAATCCTGTAAAGAGGTCGCGCCACTTGGCGCTCTGTCATAGAGCAGCAATCGCGCCACCCATTTTAGGGACTGTTTTTTTAAATATGGATGGTGGAAGTTGAGTTCAAACAAACTCACAACCATTGCCTATCTTGAGTTGGGAGGTTTGGCTGCGGGAGTTCTATGGAAGGGAAGTGGTTTTGCCACCTTCTATGGAACCTTCCTTGTTGATAGGGCCAATCCCATAATAATGGGATCCCAACTCCCTCCTTCCCCATCTATAAAAGCTTGCTCAGATCCATGGCAAGCTAGTCTTGAAGTGCTGAAGCTTTGCATCTCCCTATTCCCAAGTGCCTTTGTGCTGTAAAGAATCCCTTCTTTCCCTTAAGGCCCATTCAAACGAGGAGACCATTGTTACGAGACTCTGGAGAGGTTTTCCCTTTCCTTGGCGAGCTTTGCGAGACGTGGACGACCGGAGACCCGTTCGAAGGAAGCTGCGACGTCAGAACTTGGTTGTAACTTCTATTCGTTTATTACTTAATAGATGACTATGATTATGGTTCCACTCCGTTTTCCATCATGTTAATGCGAGTAATATCTTTTATGACCGATGTTTAGTTACGTATGCTGGTTCCTATGCTTGTATCTGTTCGTTTCTTCTATGTGCAGGTGTTCATCCGCGGAGATCGTGGAAGGATTGTGATCTGCCAGGGCTGAAGGACGGAGACACTTCTTCTTCAGATCATAGCGTTGGAATCCAGGTAGGCTTCCATCCCAATTCTTTCATTCGTAATTAGGAGCTTGCGTCATAGCATTGTTTGTTTGTTGCTAGACCCCTGCTGGGCTAGTAGGGATCGCCTCTGTCCGCAGAGGGGATTTACCTCCTCAACACTAGTAGAGGTGTTTTAGAATCATCAATTGTTAAATTCTTACCGTTCCATTGGGAAAAACAAAATCTACTTCATAAGGTCCCAGCCATCTTGTACATAGCTTGCCTTGAAAGTTCTCAAACCGAGAATCATACAATAAGGCCCAATTACCTTTTTGGAACTGCTTGTGCTTGATGGTTTTATCATGCCACTTTGTTCTTTGTTGTTGGATCATAGTTGTCTGATGAATGGCATCTAATCTCTTTTCATCCAGTTCAAGAAGCTGCTGCAACCTAGCTGTCTGCACATCAGTCAAATCGAGGTTAACAGCTAAAGCAGTTCTTAAAGTTTTAATTTCAAATTCCATAGGAAAAACAACACTTTTACCATAAACCAATTCATAGGGAGAAAATCCTGTAGTATTTATCTAGGTAGTTCTATAAGCCCATAGTGCTTTAGGGAGCTTTTGAGACCAATCCTTCTGGTTATCCTTCACTGTTTTGGTTAGAATGGCTTCTATTACTTTATTTGTACTTTCCACCTGCCCATTGGCTTGGGGATAGTATGGTGTAGTCATTCTATGATGAATATGATATTTCTGAAGGGTAGATTTGAAACCATGAGAATTGAAAGGAGGTCCTCCATCTGTAACTAGCTCTCTAGGGATTCCAAATCTAACAAATATTTCTTCAAATAAGAAAGCTAGGACAGCTTCTTCGTTAGCTCTAAGAAGTGCTTTGGCCTCCACCCATTTGGTCATATAATCTGTACAGACTAATATATAAATCCTTTGGTTGGATGGAGGATTAATGGGTCCTATAAAATCTAAGGCCCGTCTTTCAAATGGTTCAAGTATTACCTGGGGGTTTAATGGCATTTCATCTCTATGATTAGGTTGACCCATTCTCTAACAACTATCACAAGACCACACATATTTCTTTGCATCCTTAAATAGTGAGGGCCAATAATAACCCATCCTCAGAATTTTATGTGCCATTCTTTTATCAGCAAAATGCCCTCCACAAGGGCCACCATGACAAGCTTTTAGTATGTCATACGCCTCATCCTCTCTAATGCATCTTCGGATTTCATGATCAAATCGTATGTAGAAAAGACACCCGCTTATCCAGCTATACCTGGCACTTTGTTGAATGATTTTTCTCTTTTCTCTATGTGACAAGTGTGATGGTAACTTCCCTGCAACCAGATAATTAGCAATGTCTGCGTACCAAGGTGAGTGAGCAGATACTGCAAATAAATACTCATCAGGAAAGGAATCATCTACTGGAATATTATTATCAGTTTTTAACCGTGAAAGGAAATCAGCCACAACATTTTCTTTACCTGGTCGATCTACAATTATAATATCAAACTCTTGGAGTAACAATAACCATCTGGTAACTCGAGCATTAGTGACAGACTTATTCATTAAATACTTAATAGTCGAGTGATCAGTATGGACAAAAGTAGAATAACCAGTAATGTAATGTCGAAATTTATTAATGGCATAAATTACTGCTAAAAATTTCCTTTTTGGTAACTGTATAATTAAGCTCAGCAGGGGTCATATTCTTATTGAGAAAGTAGATGGCATAAGGAAGATGGTTTTCCTCTTGTCCCAAGAAAGCTCCAATTGCAGTATCTGAAGCATCAGAAGATATATGAAAGAGAAGTGCCCAATCAGGTCCTCTCAAAATAGGAGCTATGGATAATTGATGCTTGAGTTCTACAAAGGCTTCCTGACAAAGATTAGTCCACTTAAATTCAAAATTTTTCATAAGCAACAAAAATAAAGGAGAAGCTATCTTGGAAAAGTTTTTAATAAATCTCCTGTAATAACCAGCATGTCCTAGAAAACTTCTCACATCAGTTTTTGTTTTAGGAACAGGGAGATTTTGAATGACTTGTATTTTGGATGGATCTACCTGAATTCCTTGAGATGAGATAAAATGTCCAAGCACTACTCCTTCACTCATCATCATATGACATTTTTCAGTACTTAAGGAAAGGTGAGCTTGTATACAACGTTTGAGTACCTTCTCAAGATTTTGTAATGCATCCTTGAAAGACACACCATAAGGGGTAAAATCATCCATAAATATTTCCATGGAGTCATTCAGCATATCAGAAAATATTCCTAAAACAACCCTTTGAAAATTTGTTGGTGCGTTATATAGTCCAAATGGAAGAAATCTATAGGCAAAAGTTCCCCAAGGACTAGTAAAAGTGGTTTTGTCTTGGTCTTGGGGTGTAATTCTGATTTGATTATACCCACTAAATCCATCTAAAAAGGAAAACAATTTCTTCCCTGACAAACTATCCAACACCTGATCAATGAATGGTAAAGGAAAGTGATCCTTTTGAGTGGCTTTATTTAAGGCTCTATAATCTACACACACTCTCCATTTCCCATTCTTCTTGGGAAATATTACCAATGGGGAAACCCATTCACTGTCAGATATAGGGTATATAAATCTTGTGTTAAGAAATTTCTGAAGTTCCTCTTTGAAAATTTCTCTTAAATTAGGGTTCATTCGTCTTTAGGGTTGGCAGACTGGTCGACAACCTTCCTTAATATAAATCCGGTGAGTACATAATTCAGGAGAGATTCCCTTCATATCCGTGTAATCCCATGCGAATACTTCCTTATTCAAGCAGTAACTTCATTAACTACTGTGTTTCAGTAACTGTCAGATCAGGATTTATGTTCTGTTGTGTAACCAGCTCCAAAAATAGAAGAAAAGAGACATCAACGCCTTAGAAATAAGCCACTTCGAGGGGGCAACCTCCAATACATTACATAAATGAAAAATTCTTGGATGATACAATTTACAAAACCTCCTTTCTATATATAGGAGTCCATGTGGCCATAATGTAATCTTAGTGGGCCACAATGTAATCCTAGCCGACCTAACAATAATAATTTAAGGGCACAATAATAACAAAATGGGGGTTACAAGGGTACAATAATAACAATAAGGGTGTTACACTAATAACAATAAGGGACTATACTAGTAATATAGGGACCTAACATGCCCCTTTCCTTCAAAAAAGTGTTGTCCTCAACGCTTGAGTAGCTCTTGGTGCTTCTGTATAAACTTCTCATCCTCCCACGTAGAATCTTCAGTGGGCAAGTTCTTCCACTTGATGAGATACTCTGAAATTGATCGATTACGTATCTGTCGAGTTCTTGTTTCCGTGACCGCTTCAGGTTCCAATATGATTTTTCCTTCCTCATCTAGTTCTGGAAATATTTTTTGAACTGGAAGATTTTCACCTATAACCTACTTTAAGCATGAAACATGGAAAACTGGATGCACTCACGAAGAAGCAGGAAGCTCCAATTTGTATGCCATAGTACCAATCTTTTGCAACACCTTGTAAGGACCATACTACTTTGGCGATAATTTATTATCCTTCTTAGCTTGCTTGAGGGACATTTGTTTATATGGTTGTAGCCGTAAAAATACCCAATCTCCTACATCAAAACTTCTCTCGCTGCGATGTTGATCTGCCTGTTGTTTCATTCGATTTTGTGCCAATTTCAGGTTATCCTTTAAGAGTTGGAGAACTTCTTGCTGATGCTCGACGTGATCTTCCACTGCTTGAACCTTCGAATTTTCCCTTAAAGATGATGTGATCGATGGTGGATGATATCCATAAAGTGCCATAAATGGGGTCATTTTTGCTGGAGTATGGAAGGAAGTGTTATACCACCATTCAGCGAGAGGTAACCACTTGACCCATTGTGTTTGTTTATCAGATACAAAACAACGAAGATATCCTTCCAAACATTTATTTACTATCTCGGTTTGACCATCGGATTGAGGATGATAAGATGAGCTATGAGCTAATTGAGTACCCAAACAAGAAAATAACTCCGTCCAAAAATTTCCAGTAAAAATGGGATCTCTGTGGCTCACAATAACCCTTGGGCTTCCATGTAGCTTTTGAATTCTGTCCATAAATGTAGTAGCAACTGTACTTGCTTTAAATGGATGAGATAATGCACAAAAGTGTGCATACTTGGTGAGTCTATCAACTACCACCATGATGACATTCTTTCCTTCGGACTTAGGTAAACCTGTGATAAAATCCATTGAAATCTCCTCCCAACGTTGACTTAGAATGGATAAAGGTTGTAGAAGTCCCGGGGTCTTAATTGTTTCCACTTTATTCTGCTGGCAAACCAAACATTCCGCCACAAACTTTTGAATATCAGATTTAAGGCCATCCCAAAAAAATCTTTCTTCACCCTGTGGTAAGTTTTTAAAAATCCTGAGTGTCCTCCTAAAGGAGAAGTGTGCAATTCCAGAAGAATCTTTTGTTTTAGTTGGGAATTCTTACAAAGATATAAGCGATCTTTGTACCATAAGGAATCATTTTTCCAACTAAATGTATCAGATGTACTAGGATCTTCTTGCAACTTTTGAATGAGTGTCCATACATCTTTGTCCTTCTTCCATTCATCTCTTGCTTCGGTTATCCAATCTGGTTGGATAATAGAAATGGCACAAAGCAATGCTTTCACCTCTTCATTCTTTCTTGAGAGTGCATCTGCAACAACATTAAGCTTTCCTTTTTTGTAGATTATTTCAAAGTCATAACCCAACATCTTTGTGACCCATTTTTGTTGCTCTTATAAAGATAGTCTTTGTTCCAAAAAGTGTTTAAGACTATCATGATCAATTTTTACCTTGAAGTGTCTTCCTATTAGGTAAGTTCTCCATTTCTTTAGTGCATGTAGTATTGCTAACATTTCCTTCTCATAAATAGGTTTCTGTAAATACTTTCCTTTGATTGGATGACTTTCAAAAGAAATGGGTCTTCCTTCCTGCATTAAAACAACGCCAATTCCATTTCCTGAGGCATCACATTCCACAATAAAGGTTTTTGTGAAGTCTAGCATAGCTAAGATCGGTGCTAGGCACATTGCCTCTTTAAGATGTTCAAAGGCCTTATTTGCTTCAGGAGTCCATGAAAATGGATCTTTCTTCAATAATATTGTTAGAGGTGCTGCTATTCTCCCATAATTCTTAACAAACTTGCGATAATAGCCTGTTAACCTGAGAAATCCTCGCAACTGCTTTATGGTTGTGGGGACTTCCCATTCCTTAATGGCTTTAATTTTGTTAGGGTCTACTTTAACACCCTCGTGAGATACAATATGACCTAGATATTTCACCTCTTGTACTCCAAAGAAACATTTGGATGTTTTTGCATATAATTGTTTCTCCTGTAATAGTTTGAGCACCCTGTCAACATGTTCAACATGATCCTTCCAAGACCTACTATAGATTAGTATATCATAAAAAATACCAGCACAAATTTTCTAAGGAAGGGTTTGAAAATGGAATTCATCAACCCTTGAAATGTAGAAGGTGCATTGGTAAGGCCAAAAGGCATGACAAAAAATTCATAATGACCCTCATGAGTTTGAAATGTTGTTTTTGGAATATCTTAAATCTTCATTCTAATTTGATGATATCTTGAACTAAGATCCAACTTGGTAAAATAAATTGCTCCATGTAATTCATCCAATAATTCATCAATCACACGAATGGGAAATTTATCTTTAATGGTGAGCTTATTGAGCTCCCTATAATCCGGACACATTCACCATGATCCATCCTTCTTGTGTACCAATACTACAGGAGTAGAGAAAGAACTTTGACTAGGTTGAATTATACCCACCTCTAACATTTTTGCAATCATACGTTCAATTTCGCTCTTTTGGACGTAAGGATATCTATAAGGCCTGATGTTTGGAGGAACACTTCCTGGAATCAAATGAATAGCATGATCATGATCATATATATATATATATATATATATATATATATATATATATATATATATATATATATGTATGAATATTCCTTATACGATATGAGTACATTCCACTAAGCATAATCGGTAACTTCGTAGAAGTGGATGTCATTATTCCACCATTACTGGAACTATTTCATAAATTCCACACAGGCCAACATATCTCTCGAGACTTGAACCCACACCAATTGGGACAAAAACCATGAACAATACCACTTGAGCTAAGTTCCTTTGACCAAATTAGTCAAAACTTAATGAAATAATCTTTTAAGCATAATACAACAATAAATGAATCATCCATATAAATGACCATAATAAATACATATGCAAAACCTCCAAACATCTCCATTAGATTAGCAATAAAAAAAAGGTACATTAAGATCCATAACTATAATAGAATAAAAATTCCAAGCTTATAACATGTAGAATTTCACTAAAAGAAAGTATTCGCATCATCAACATAAGTAGAAAAAAACAACAATAAAACTTAACATAACAGAAATGAGCATAAAAACACTAAACAAAACCCTCATAAAAGGACAAAGGTGCATTTATATATCATTCATATGGCAGTAGAAAAGGGTTCTATAAGAAAAAAGAAAAAAAAATAGATATTTGTAATCCACTAATGGCATAGGTTCTTGGTTGCATGCCTTTGGCTTGCATAGGTATCCAGTTAAGTGTCTAGGATGAGTGCCTTTTTGAGTGGGTCTTACACATACTTTGAATTCTACATCTCAAATGAACTATATAACTACATATTTAGGCATATGTAAGTCATCTCATGATTGAGACCCTAGACACCTACTTTGGTCCATCTCCATGATTGCTTAAAAAATAGCACAAACTTAGGAAAAACGTGTTTGTAACAAGCCATGCCCACATCAACCAACTCATCCTAGGTTATTTGTTGCATTTATCCTTCACGAAAAATACTTATGCATAGGGAAAGGCTCTTACTATGACATCTTTGAACTTAGTGTATCAATCAAAGAATGATGCCTAATTGTGCACAATGGTTATGGTTGCACGCACAAACGGAATGATGGTTTCTTTATTCACTTATTCTAACTTGAATAAACCGTACGAAAATCATTGACATAATTTTCATTAAGTAGTCACTATGCATATAAGAGATATGTGAAAATGATCACTTTGGTCCTAATAGAAACTAAAAGGTAGGAAAAAGCCATAAAATAATACTAAGTATAGGCTTAATCTATGTGTATAATTGATTCATTTCATACATGCTAGGAGTTGGTTCGTTCATAAAGGAAAATGTATCTTCCAAGTAAATCCAAAATAAATTGTAATTGCAATGACATTGAGTGTGTTAATTTGAGAAAACTCTTTAGGGGATTCAAAGTTTTAGAGTTTAAGAATTGACATCTAGTAGAGTATACTTGAATAATTCAAAGTTTCAGAGTTTAAGAATTGACACCTAGTATATTATACTTGAAAAATCTATGAGAAAATTAAGATAGTATTATGTAGTATTGAAGTAGAAATTTTTGTGGCCTCTAAGAGGAAAATTTGAAAAAACCCCAAGGATGAATCTATTGTGTGAAGAAAATGAGATGGTTGAATTCATAAGGAGAATTTGACGAAAATCTAAAAGTTATTTAATTGAATAAGTACGATATTTTTTAGTAAAGGAATTATAATCATTGATTCGATACTCTAAATTATGTATATAATGTAATCACTAACATGGAAATTTTACTAGGATAGATCATTGGAATGGAAAGCTAGATTATGAAGAAAGTGAAGTTGATTTTTTACTACTCGATCATGTGACGCATCAAAATTTGTGATTACAAAGATGGATTTCTATGATGGCCTTGGGGACATTAATTTGGAAATTATTTGAAATGTAAATTTATCTAAGGAAGAAATGGAAGCATGAGAATATTCACCAAATTGGAATTAATTTTGAGAAGAATCATCTCATTTATGAAGAAATTATATGAGGGCGGGGTTAGGGGGAAATAATGTGCAAAAAAAGAATAAGAGACCAAATGGTGAAATTTTCTATTAATGATATTTTCTAGTAAATATATTGGTTTGTATATTAAACATGCTAAGCAACAAAAGATTTCCATGTATTTATTTTATTTTAATGAATAAATGGAATATTCAAAATTTGAATAACTGAGAATTTTTTTTCTATTGAAGAACAAGGAAAAAAATGAATAAATTCCTTATAGTTAATAGATGGGACAATGAAAATTCAGTAGATGAGACTATTTCTAATCAAATTATACAGTCCATTTAGGGAAGACATGGAAAAAGGAAAAAGCCACAATGTGAGAATAGGTTGAATGAAGGAAGTAATTCCATCTATTAAATAGATGGAGGAGTGAAAAAAATTCCAATGGATAAGTAGTTGAATGGGCATGGTGATATTCCTTTCACTAAGATTTGATCACCCTCGAGACTGTGGTATTGACTTTATACTATGAAAGTGTGGGGACTGTAATGGTTCTGTAATTTGATTAATGATAGTGATGGGTCACTCAGTTACTCCTCAAGGTCAAATGGGTCATACTAATAAGAATATTAAAGGAAGCATTCTTAAGAGTTTAAATTCTACATGTTAAATAAATCAAGCTAAAAAAATGTTCTCCCACATAGAATGTGAATTTTTTTTTGGTTAAAATGTGAGAGTTTAATGTTCATTTTATCAATAATAAGGGAAAGGGAAGATAAATATAATAATCACACATTTATGTTTTGGGGGGGGGGGGAGTGACTGTTTTGGGGAGTGATTGAATTAATATAAGACAATTTTTACTTATTTAAACATTCATGAACCATAAGAAAACAATCACATGTGATATATATTAGTTGCAGAACATGGAACATCATATTTATGTGGAAACCCTTTTTGGAGAAAAAACATAAAACTTATTTTTGTTATTTTTTGTAGGCACAAACGTATTGTTACAAATATTATAGGCGCTAACCTATTGGAGGCACCAATCCTCACTAGTACAAACCATGGTATACACCAAACTACTCTTCCACATCTAATCCTCACTAGTACAAACCATGGTAGACATCAACCTACGCATCCATATCTTCATAGAAACCAACCTACTGGAGACACCAATCCCCGCTGCTAAGCACCATCTTAGCAAGAGACACTAATTTATTTGTTTGTGCAGTAACATTCCCAAAACTTGTTGATTTTTGGTATTTCCCAAGATTAAACTTGTACAGTGTGCCATAGGTCCAATTAGTTATATAATATTTTGAATTTTTTCCCTACGTCACTTTGGTATGTATCCTCAAATATCTAAAAATTTCACAATCTAACTATCCCAACAAATTATTTCTAACAAAAATTCCATGATCACTCTTTTAAAATTGATTTAAGGACCATTCACAAACCTAACTTCCATATGGTATATCTTTGAAATCATAGTGAACTAGAATATGAAATTTTTACCAGATATACATAGAGTTTTTTTTCTCAATAAAGTAAAAATTTCATGATATGATTCTTCATAGAAAGTGAATTATAGTAAAATATCCAAGTTCGCTTGTTTAAATTGATTCATCGTCCCTAACTTCCTCACTCATTGTCCTGATGATGGATCCTCTTTGGGATTTTAAACGTCGACATATTTCACCTACCACTGTGGGAAATCCAAACTCTTTCTCTACAATGGAAAATCACAGAAGTTTATAAAATCTAACATAGAATCTAAAATTTTTACTAGATATACCTTGTGATTTCTTGTCAATTTGGTCCAAATTTCATGGTCTAAAACGTCTCTGAAAATAAATTATAGTGAAAATATTGATATGACTCATTTGAAAGAAATTTTAGGACCAATCAAAAACCCTAACTTCCACAGTGTATACATCTAAAAACATAGTAAAAAAATATATAATTTTAACCAAATGTTCCCCATGATATCTCCTTAATATGCTCAAAATTTCACCATTTTAAGCATTCTAGAAAAAAATTATAGCAAAAATGCCAAGATAACCCATTCTCTCCACAAATTCATTTTTACCCACGTGCACACACACTTTCCTTCCAATAATTTCTCCTTTTATACATGATCATTACCCTTTATGAAAATACATGTTAATTCAAAATTACATATAAATTCATTAAATTAATAATCAATTCCCTCTTTTATTTAACCTTTTCAAATACCATGGGAAAATACCATGGGATTCTTAAACCATGGTTTTGAAACCACCACTTCGCTTTTTATTTTGACTTCACATTTTTTTCACAAAAACCCTCCTTTTAATATATATAATACATTCAACATCAATGACAATAATTTGTTCAACAATCTCCCCCTTTGTCATTGATGGAAATCCTACAATGAAACACGTAATCCACTAGGAATAAAAAGAATTCCCCCCTTGCTATAATAATTTCCCTGTCTACAACTCTTCCCCTTTTACATGAATAGAAAATGGATGCTCTCCCTGGACTTGTACTTCTCCCTAAGTTACTCCCAAGTATTATCTGAAATATTAAAATGTCTCTTTGGTAATAGGTTTTGTAAAAATATCTAGAATCTAGCTTTTGGTGGCAACATATTCCAAATTGACATTGTATTTTTATACTACTTCTCTTAAATAGGGATAATTGATTCGAATATTATTTTTTTTCAAGTGCATAACAAGATTTTTTGAAATTTTTATTACTCTTGTGTTGTAACAAAGTATTGAGATTGGATGATCATATTCTACCTTAACATATCACAATGTTTGATTCATCCAACGAACTTGTGTGAAACATGATGTTGTTAATATATACTTAGCAAAGACACTAGAATATTTCCCAGAAAGAATGATCCTCCACTTGTACTTTTCCTATCATCAACACTACCTACCCAATTTGCACCTAAATATGATGTTAGTGTTGGAAATTAGGTTTATATTGGGGGAGGACAATATAAATAACTTTTTAACAATGTAAATAATTATATGGCATAGAAATATAATAACCAAGATGCACAAAATATGAGGATAGCATATACATGGAAACCCATATGAGAGGAAACCATGAAATTAGCGGGGTTTTTAGCTGAGGCTCTCCATAGATAAATCTTTGTGTTGTGCGATTGAAATTCTTTCTCTTTCCTGTTCATGTGATTATACGATCGTAATTGCATTTCACAATTTTTAGAATACAATCAAGTATTTTTTTTTAGCATATTACAAGATCAGTTGAATCTATGTGGATTTTTCTATGCCTCCAATAGTTGGAACTAGTTTAACTTACTTTAACTCAATTTAGCCGAATTAAATTATTACTACTCAAATTAAACTCAACCTAGGCTCCTAAAATTTAGGAGTCACTCTACATGACTCAAGTTAGGTCCTTAACTCTAATTAACTAAGCCAAATAAGTCAAACTAACTTAGTTAACACATTCTTGTTGTTTTTTGATGTGGAATTACAATTTTATCCTAATTTAATTCAAGGGAAAATTAAATTAGGATTTTCTTGTTTCCATTTTCAACATAAATAGATTATCAACCACCCCTATCATGCACATGTGGAACTCAAACTTCCCTCTTGATAAGGCCTTTTTCAAAATATCGACATCTTGTTCCTCTATCGGAATGTACTGCAACAACATAATCTGCCTCTGCACACAATCCCGTAGATGGTGATATCATATATCTATATGCTTGGATTGATCGTGAAAAACAAGATTTTTAGAGAGCTTGATGCAACTCTGATTATCATAGTAAATCACAGATGGATCCATCATCTGACCAAACAATCCAACAAGTATGTTTCTCATTCAGATCGCCTCACATGTTACTTGACTTGTAGCCATGTATTCTGATTCTACTAAGTTGAGTGTCATAGATCTTTGCTTCATGTTGTACCAATAAACTGATACAGACCCAACACTGAAAATTCCATATGATGGACTCTTGTAAAATTGTGATCTTGTCAATCTTCATTTGTGGCTCACTGAGAGTCACTCCCTATGTATGTTTGAACCATATTCCAAAGCTGGGTAGTGCCTCTGAAAGATGCATAGAACATGTAACTTACACCAAACTAGTTTGTTTAGCCCTTATTAACAATGGAAAGCCAATGCAATGAGAAAAAGCATGATTAATGTAGAGCCTAAGGATTTACGGGCAGAGATACATTATGGAATCAAGAATTATTTGAAATCTCTAAGGTTTTGAGAACATCAAATTTAGACAATCATAAATATAAATACGCATTTTTCCTTGAGCGTATACACGTGCATTGGGCAAATGGCGAGCATTCACTGAAGTGGAAAAAAAAGGCTATCTTTCCGGGACCACAAGCAAGAAAAGGACAATTTCTCCTTATGTGAAAGCACTGGAATGCTTTCGGTACCCCCTTAGGCATTGTGTAGCTTACAAAGGTACATATTTCCTTTAATCGAATAATTCCCCTCCCTTGGGTCACCATCCATCATGTACCAAGGGAGGAAAAGTGATTTGAAAGCTCACTATAAACCCACAAAGAGATGAACGATTGGTGATCACAAGGTTATGTTGGCCAAGTTTTAAACAACATTATACTTATGTGACCCAGGAGCGAGGAGGCGAGGACTGGGTGTGGCCCATAACGTCTAGCCCTTTGTAGCAAGAGAGAGAGTTGAAGTTGCGTTAGAAGAGGGCGAACTTGAAGGGGAAAAACATCAACATGGGTCCCTGCAGAGCCTTGCACTTGTTGCCCAGCAAATGGGTAAAATTTGTTTGTGATTACAAGCATTCAATAATAAGAAGGCAAATTTGATTTGTTGTTTACCTTATTCTTATTTGGAACTCTCCTTATAGCTTCCTTTTGTGTTTTTAGTTTTAGTTTTTTAATGAGAACTTTAATTTTGGTGTATTACTTCATTTTAAGTCATATAACTTACGAGCTCCCCTGAATGCATGTTGCTATGGTTTAGAGAAAAGACTACATTCTCCTTCCGTGCGGTGCCACACACCCGTGTATCGAATCCACCATAAACGAGGATTGGCGACTCCACGGCGTGTTTTAAGTTTACGTGGTTCTTGCCCATCTTTGGAGACCATACTCTATGTTAGATTGGGACGGTCCTCTCTTATCTTGTAGTCCCTAAACTCATAGAATTGTGATTGAAGAAGGTAGCTCCTAATTTTTTTCCCCTTTTGGAATTTTGCGCGTTGTTTCACAAACGTGCGAGGCACGTGTTGAGAGGTGACTGACATTATGAAGCCTTTGTCGGAGGATTTTGCGCAGAGTGGAAAGTTTTCTCCACCTGTCATGCATTTTCCCTTGCAAAATTATTCAGGCAGCCCTGTCTGTCCACCCAACCTATGTTAAATCTACATTTAGAAGCTGAAGTTTTTTGGCTTTTTGTAGGCATTTAGCAGTTAGTTTTCATTTAAGTTGGTTTTTGCAAAAAAATTTCACATAGTTTAAGTAGGGGGCAAATTAACCATTGCTTTAGAACAATTTATGTTTTTTGCAAATTACGGTATATACACTTAGTTTAACTAGTCCATTAAGTGGCTCGTGACCACATGTAAACTAATTGTGAAATTGTTCAGTTTAATTTCAATTTTGCATTTTAAAATTGCCGGGACTAGGATTGAATGCAATTAAGGCTTGGTAATCTACTGTTGTCTTTCTAGCCATTGGGTGACCCTAGACAAGCATATGAACACTCTACATTTGTGATTAGCCATCTCCCTTTAGTCACTCACATGAAGTTAGTGGGAAGTTTGGAAGCGTACAGCTATCATAGAAATGATTTTTATTGACAGGAACAACGTCACATAGTTTAACTAGGGAGCATTGTAAAGAGGATCCATAGATATCCATATGTTAAAGTGTATGAGATTTTTTCACCATACGCTCACACACATTCACCCATAAGAAAGAAATCCACCTAAAATAACTTAAACCAACTCACTAAACTCTCCCCACGAGGGGCCCTGAGAAGAAATTAACAATTCAAAGTTAGGTTAAGGGAGTGAGCATCCAATAAGCCGCCTTGATCAAGCTACACATTTGAAACATAGAAGTTGTGTTTTTAGGGAGATTTAAAATCTTTTATCAATACAGGAAAAAGCACGGCGCCGTGGGGCTGATTGAGAGGGGTTAGGCTTAGGCGCGATGCGTACGGTATAGTTGGGGCTACCCTAACCCATTGGGCCTGGAAAATCTTGTTGGCCGACTACAAAAAAACCCCAAAGACTCAATCATCACATTGGGATGGTGGTTCTTAGTGACAAAAATAAGGCATCCTTTACCTTATAGGTGACGGTGCGGGCGAGGTGGAACCTCTGCCACGCTGAGTTGATTCTCTTGGTCGGCCAGGGGTGTCGCCGGTTCTTTCGGGACCTTGTGCCGGCCGCCGCGAGAAATCCTCCTGAGCCTAGTTACTTTTGAGAGTGTGGGGACATTAGATCTTCTAAGATTTTTGAGTATCACGCGCGAAGCAAAACAAAAACCATTTTTTGCTTGATTTTCATAGATTAAGTTAAGGATAATTTATTTCATTTTCGCTTTTTGTTTTTATGTATGTGGCCATAAATTTTTCATGATCATAGACTCCATCCCATAAAATTTTTCCAAAGGCCTAACTTTACAGGACGACCTCGCTGGTTCCAACGGAACCTAGTCGATGCGGGCGTCTTTTGGACCTCCATTATTGGGAGGGTTCCGAGGGTATTTTGCCATTGAAACAAAGACGAAACGTTGCCACGGTGGTTGTTCCTCCTTTCTTGGGCAACCTTAGTTGGGAGCCCTGAGTCGGTCTCCCCAACACCCACCCATCACTCCCCTGGAGCCCTGAGGGCGGAAAATTGTCCATATGGGAAGCCGGTGAATTCACAGCAGTGCCATCACCGACAACCTCGTTCTAAGCAAAAACTTCTGTATCAATACACGTTTTTAACAGCATCAACCTCTCAGTCCACCCTTCTCAGTAGGCGTTAAATCTCGGGATTTAACCAAGCTCTAGTAGTTGAACACTGCAACGCACTCTCACGGGAGTGGCCACGAAATGATGCATGAAACAACCACCTTCACATGGAACCGCGCCCTCGCTATTGCATGCCTCCCACATGCTTTCGTACTACACATTCACACGATGAGAATGGATTTACTCACTCATTTCGAGACAATCTCCCTCTACCCACATTTCTAAACACCTCCATAAGTGGAGATGTGTGCTTCTGCAGCTCAACTCGACAACGAGTCCTTTTAGATTTATTCTTGAAAACTTTGATAATGAGAGATTTCCAAAGGATGTAGTGCAATGTAACCCCACATCAGAGGACAGTCGATAAACCATGACTTAGTGATCTATGTCTGTCAGTCCACATATTACAGCTCATCCTTCATAACGCCTACGCGCTTGTAATCTTATCAAGAATTTCAAGCAGCGTCAAAGCCCTGCCGAGATGGACTTACGTAGGTCAATGACCCAGGGCACCTAGCGTGTTTGGTCAATTGAATATGCTCCTAATTGCTACATTAATTGTCAATCAGGATTCATGGTGACGAAGTGTGGCGCACTATATGTGCAAGATAACCTATCTCTTACTTTTTGTCGTTTTTGGTTTTTTTCTTTTTATCTTGGTTGGTTTCCCAATGTGAGATGGAAATTCTAAAAGACAAGTATAGTTATGATTGTTCAAGGCAATGATGTGCTTATAATAGTTTTCAAACTTCAAACTTCAAAAGGATTTTTTGAAACATACAATGACAAAATTGGTTTCACAAAAGGAAATGAAAATGTGCCACTATTCTAGTTAAACAAGCAGTGAACTATTGATCATGAAAACCATTACCTTCTTCTTTGTCTAAACACAAGAAAGCGTATTCAAGAAAGATTCTGAAATAAGTACTTCAAATAAATTACATCAACTCATATTCTAACCCCTACACCATTAGTCTCGCTATGGCTTTGGAGTAATCATAAACAACAAACAATGAATGTCTAATTTGGAAAAAAATAAACAATAATAAAGTTACACTCATCGCCTTCTAAGTCTCTGTTGATGCTTTATTTCAGATGTGACCAGCTAACAGGCTGATTAATATCTACTTGTATAAAGAAGTAAACTAATATCAAACTACTTTTATAATACTTCAATCCCTCTACCATTAGTCTCGCCTAACGGCTTTCAAGATGCTTGAAAATGACATGAACAATTTAATATCTAACTTGCGAAGAAGTAAACTAATATCAAACTATACACTCATACTTCTAGTCCTACCATTAGTGATCTCGATATGACTTTTGGAGAGTAAACGTAACATGAATTAATTTGATATCTAATCTACTTATTCAGCAAATGTGCAAAATGAAAATGAAAAAAACAAAGCAGTGCTAGTATTAAAACTAAGAAAAGAAATCAATGAGAAGGAGAAATATTGATTCATGTCATTATTCATTATAAAATGATGTTAACGATAGGGCTACTTTATTGTCTGAAACAGAACAACGATGGAACAACAACAACATAAAAACTATAAAAGATATGGACGAAGTAAAATGTAAAGCATGAAGGATTATGAATGATGAAATGTAAATACACGAAGATAAATCTGTAACGTGAATGACTATGGAGCAGTGACATGATAAATGAAGCATGAAACTATACGGTAGTACACAAAACGTCGGCGTGTGCGGGGGCCTCTGCCTGAGACCTCGGGAAAAGCGACTTTCAAAATGGTCACAGCTTTTGAGAACGAGAGTCTTCTCATATATTAAAATGCAGTCATAATAGAGAAATAAACACGGCTTTAATGACAAGCATAATTTACATTCTGAGCTAAAGAAGGTGCTATTATAAGAAGCATGAGAACGCATTATTTCAGAGGAGATACTAACTAATTCCTAAAGTCTGTGACGTAGAACCGTAGCAGGCCATCCGTCCGGAAGATCTAGCATTATGGCCGCCGTGAGGATTAAATCTATGGAGAGTGGATGTTGGATTCGCTTATGGAGCCGTTTACGGAGTGTCAGTCTCCGTGTTTTAGAAACGGCCACGCAAATCTCCACGTGATGAGAAACAAAGTTGTCAGGTAGGACTCTGATTGACCACCCTTGCCCACCTTTGACCACGGCCAGCTTCTTAGGTGAATTCAGTGACCAATAGGACACGATCCATGTCCATGTCATTTCTAACTTTTCCCATGTGGCTCGATTTGCTGAAGACACACTGCAATATAGACTTTAACAAAATGTTCCATCGCCGGAGAGAAGTTGCGTGGTACACGAAAAGTGACAAGATTCCGCGACTAAATGAGCAAAATCTAAATCAAGCAGCGGACACAAAACTATGGTTAAAAGCCCACTTTAAATGCTCTTTTACAATTAATATGCTGACCAAATATTGATGACTTAGAAGATCCGGTGAATGAAAAAGGTCTAGAAAGGTACCTAGAAAGAATCTGATTTGAGACTCAACATACCCCCCTTTGTGAAGGTGTTGCATGTCCTCATGCAGCCAAAATTTTGATCATCCTCTTTCAGATTCATATGCCTTGACACTTCATCCGGTACATCCGGTCCTCTTCTCCTCTTCCTTGGTCTTGCTAACATCTGGGCTTCTTCATCAAGCATGGACTGATAGCTAAGCAATGCTCTACTTAACTTCGGCATTTTCTTCTTCAATTTCTATTATTTTTCTGCCATAGTCCCGAGATGTAGCATGGTATTACATCATAGATGATCTTGTCCAATTTGCTTTGTTCCTTCAATGCCTCATTTTCATTTTTAATGTGTCTATTTGGAAAACCTACGGCAAAAGACTTCTTGTTTGATGATTGGACTAGATCTTATTTATTGTGTGAGGTAGATGGATGAAATCTTTGGGACCGTGTTGCCTCTTTCTAAAGATTCTATATAATCATATACTTCTTGTTGCTTTGGGTCTATCTCGGTGTCATTTTCATTGTTTGTCCAAAATGCCCGTGGAGGAGAATTGACTTCAAAATGCGGCAGAAAGGGCTCCTTCTTCAGCAATACGGGCAGAATAGATGGACTATGTTAATCATCCGTGAGAATGAGATGTATGGCCGGTAAGGGTTATTGGTGTTCTGTCCCAAATCAATAAAATGGGGTCACTGAGTTTGTGTTTCTCAGTTCCTTCAGTGCGGAACTTCTTCTTCTATGACGTGGACCACTATCTTTTTCCTTTTGTTTTTTCTTTTCCCCTCTTTTGTCACTGTCATTCTGAAGGTGAACTAGTCTCGAGATAATACTTGATGATCTTCTTCGAGGAAGGGGTTTTGATGCATAGCCTCAATGTTTTTTCTCTCTTTTGATGTTATTAGCTTTTTACCCTTGGTTTTCTTCCTTCCTCCTTTTTTACAATCTCTCTTCTCCACTAGTTCTTTCAATTGTAGTAGTAGGAGTGCTTTGAGTTTTCATCATTTGTTCTCTTTCTCTACTCACTTTGTGATGTACTACCTTCAGGTATTTCTTGGGGTTCTTCAAAGAAATTTCACAATCAAAAATTGTTCCCATGTGTGTGCAGCACTGCTCTTTTAACTATTTTTAGTCAAATTTCTGAGAGCCATGGTGATACAAATGTGGTTCTACGTCCCTGGTCTTCTGGATTGATTTTATAGACATCTTCTTCAAAGAGAAGCTGTTTAATAAAAAGTATGGCGATTGAGGTCACAGTTTGTCTAAAAAAATTCATCGGCAATCGAAAAGGTGAAATACATATCATTGACCCAAAGCCGGCCTTACGAGGTGATAAATTTTTGAATGACCAACATTACGGTCATCCCTCTTCTTTCAGAGGCATGAACAATAATTCCCTTAAAAAATAGTTACATCCATACCCAGGTTACGTAGGATTACTCTCTGCAGCTTCATCTGTGCCACTGAATGCCTGTGATGAATACCACTACTGAGAGTCCACATGTAGTTGTATAAGTGCCTCATTCTCACAAGCAGACTAAAGTCCTAAATATACAACTTCGTCCATTGAAATTTATGCAAGGCACTCCATACTATGTAGCTCTATTTTGGATGAATAAGAAACCTTGCACACCGACAAACTCTAGGCTTGCGGATATCCTTTCCATGAATTTAAGTCCTACCTGGTTAACATTCTCAACACGGCCGGCCCATCACTTCTTTGTTCTTTAAAACATGCCGCGGGAGGGTTCAACGGAGGTAAGACGGTGAATGAGCGGAAATGAGCACGATTTATGGAGGAGACCGGTGACTATGGCGGATATCGAAAAGAATGGGTATACAAAATGTAGCGTAACATAGAGAAAAATGGAGGTGAAGCGGAACGGAGAAGGGTTAAACAGGCATGGTGGAAATGTATTTGTAGAGATCAATAAAGACGATGGGAGGAGTATAACGCATCCGGCAATATTTAAAATTGGGTGAGTACAGAGTAAATGTAACACAGTTTATAAACGGCTATAGATTTTATCTGGCATTTGAAAGAGCGTGATCCAAATAAACACGTTTCATCATCACGGGTGGAGTATCGGAGTATGAGTGAAGATCGGAGGCTTGATTATGAGACGTTTGAAAATGAATGCAAGGATTATGGGCGGATCATGAAGATCGTGGAATGGTTGCGGATTTTGTCAACACAATCATTGCATATAATGGAGCTATGGTTTATAACTATGTAAAAATGTGCTTGAATGCCATTTGAAATAAATTTTTACTCATACCTTGAAATTCTTGCCATTTTTCATTGGTCTTCAGTGGGTGCTCCTCATTGCTATCTTTGAATGCCTATTTATCAATATGTCTTCATGCATATTTTGATTTCATAATTGTTGAACTAACATCTGGCTTTACATTTTTTTGAAAAGCAGAGTGGTAATTTAAGACTCTTGTACATTATAGGAAATACATTGTCATTCTTAATAGAATATCAATTCTGAAATGACACAACTATTTGCTTGGAGTGAATGGAAATAGATGGATGATAAGCAAAATTTTACAGTTAGAAAATGGTCATGAAAGAACCCCCATTGGTGACATGAAATGAAGTAGATGAAATGAAGTGAAATGGAATGAAGTGAATGAAATGAAGTGGGATGGAATGGAGGTGGTGGTCTGAAACTTGTGAGAATGAGAAATTTTGGAAAATATAGGGTGTCGGGTGTTCACGATTTTCACCCTACATTTTACGTATAAGTACTTAATCAATGATTAGTTTTAGACTTATCTGATTTTTATTTTATTTTTATTTTCTATTTTATTTTTAACAGCGAAAGAAGAAAGTATTTGTGGTGGGAGAAGAAGGTGTACATGCCGGCTGATTCTGAGAATTTTTCTTCAAACATTTTAAAACAAGTCCCTGAAATTGGCTTATGATAGACTTTTAATCGTGGCCATTCACAATAAGAGGAGTTGAAATTCATCAATGGTCTTGATTCTTAAAACAACTTGCTAAAGATCTTGTCAATCTCATATGGCCCAAGCCAATTAATTACGAAATTTTCCTTTAAAATCTTTAAACTTGGAATCAAATCATGATAATCTCCTTCTTGAAACTTCTTCTCTTTGATGTATTTGTCATGCCATTTAGCTCTACGATATTGAACTAGATCGGTTCTTAGAATTTCTCTTGTCGATCTCATCTAGCTCATTCATGCACTCCATTCTATGCTTTTGACTACAATAAATCCATCTGGCCCAAGCCTACGCTATCTTGAGTCTTGACTTGGAACTCAATGGAGACGAGGACTTCTTTCCCATAAACAGTTCATAGGGAGAATGTCATTTGTATTTCTCCATATAGTTCTATGAGCCTTATAAGGCAGAGAAAGCACTTCCTGCCCATCTCTTCTAGCGATGAGCAGTTTGGTGATGATATTTTCAATAACTTTGTTTGTAGACTCACTTGACCATTTGCTTGCGGATGGTAAGGAGTAGATATTCTATGCTTGATTTGTATTCTTCCATTACTTCTCCACCCAGGTTGGATGTGAATTGGCTTCACACGATCTGTCACAATTTCTCTTGGAACACCAAAGCGGTAGCATCTCCTCATAAGAAAAGTGCTGCTAGTTTTAGTAAACGGAACACTAATGGCAGCTTCACATTTAGTAACATAATCGGTACAAACCAGATGTCTTATTTCTTTTGCTTAGATGGGTGGATTAATAGATTTTAGTAAATCTCATTATTTTTCAAAGGAGTTCGATGAGTACTGTGTTTACTTGATGGCATTTCATTTGAAGAGTAGGTTTCCTACTCTTTGGCATTAATCACCTTTTGGACATATTGTTTTTCATCTTTGAAGAGGGAAGGCCAATAATATCCTAAAGAGAGGATTTTATAGGCCGTCCTTTTGTCTGCAAAGTGTCCGCCGCATGGTTCATCATGACATGCCTTAAGAATATCAGGCATTTCATCTTCACTGACACATCTTCTGATCACAAGATCTGGCCCTGTTTTAAACAATTCGTTAGAAATCCATGAATATTTTGAACTCTCCTGAATAATTTTTCTTTTTTCACTTGGAAACAAATGTGAAGGCAGTTTCCCTATAACCAAATAGTTAGCAATATCTGCATACCAAGGAGTCTTAATAGTTACTGCAAACAAGTATTCATCAGGAAACTTATCCTCTACAGGAGAATCTTCTTTAGTATTCTGAATCCTAGACAAGAAATCAGCTACTGTATTTTGTTTCCCTAGTCTATCCAACACAGTAATATTTAATTCTTGTAAAAGTAAGAACCATCTTGTCACTCTGCCATTAGTAACAGGTTTGTTCATTAAATATCTAATTGCAGAATGGTCAGTATGAATAAAAGTTTCATAGCCTGTTATATAATGTCTAAACTTATTGATTGCATGAACAACGGCTAAAAACTCTTTTTCAGTCACAGTATAGTTTAACTCTGTGGGAGTCAAATTTTTACTGGTATAATAAATGGCATAAGGAACTAAATCTTTTTGACCCAACACGGCTCCTAGAGCTGTTTCTGAAGCATCCGTAGAAATATGGAAAGGGAGTTTCCAATTTGGTCCTCTCAAGATAGGTGCTTCAGATATTCTTGTTTTCAAAGTTTCAAAGGCTGATTGACAATCGGGATCCCATTTAAATTCACAGTCTTTTGTAAGCAATTTGAAGAGTGGAGATGCTATTTTAGTGAAGTTTTCTATAAATCTTCTATAGTAACCAGTAAATCCTAGAAAACTTCTAACATCTCTTTGACAATTTGGAATAGGCAACTTGGAGATGACTTCAACTTTTGATCTATCAACCTTAATCACATCTCCTGAAATATGATGTCCTAAAACAATCCCTTCAGTAAACATCATAAAGCATTTTTCATGGCTTAATGAAAGGTTTGTTTCTTTACATCTTATAAGAACTTTTTCCAAATTTTCTAATGCCTCTTCAAATGAATTACCATAAGCTGTAAAATCATCCATATAAACCTCTACACAATCATGGATTAGATCAGAAAAAATTCCTAGTACTGCTCTTTGGAATGTTGCTGGTGCATTACATAACCCAAAAGGAAGCACTCGGTAGGAAAAAGTTCCCCATGGACAAGTAAATGTGGTCTTATCTTGATCTTCAGGTGCTACATGAATTTGATTATAGCCACTAAAACCATCCAAAAATGAAAAGTACTTTTTACCTGCTAATGTATCTAATACCTGATCGATAAAAGGCAAAGGAAAGTGATCCTTCAAAATTGCTTTGTTCAATTCCCTGTAATCAATGCATACCCTCCATTTACCATTTTTTTTAGGTACTATAACCAAAGGAGAAACCCATCGGCTATCTGAAATTGGATAAATGAAGTTTACATTGAGTAATTTTTGGAGCTCTTCTTTCATTATCTCCCTAAGATTTGGATTCATCCTTCTTTGAGGTTGTCTGATTGGTCTACTGTTTTCCTCAATATATATATGATGAATGCAAGTCTTAGGATCAATACCTTTCATATCAGTATACTCCCATGCAAATGTAGTAGAATGTTTTTGCAAGATTTTGGTTAGTTCTTCCTGTTGTGACTTTTCCAAATTTTTGTTGATATTCAATGTTTTTTCTGGAAAAATCTCAATGGTAGAACTACCAAACTCTTCCATAGAGTAAAGAGACATTTTTCTTGATGATAAATATTCTATGTTAGATTCCAACTGAAATTGTGTGGGGTCATATTCTGAAGATGTCTCAAAATTTTCTAATGTGTTCAGAATTTGACTATCCTCACTAATTTCAGAAATGGTAAAGACAGGTTGTATAATATTCTCATCATCAACCCATTCATTGTCTCCTACTTCTGTGATTGCTTTTGCTGGAGGATACAAATTGAATTTCTTTGTCGAATTACCATTAGAAATGTACATATCCCCAGATCTACAACTAATGAAAGCATCAGCTGTGGCTAGCCAAGGTCTTCCTAAGATAAGTGGGTGCCCTCCTAGATTACTCTTGGGAGTTAAAATCATAAAATCTACTGGATATTCCCAAGAATCTAAGGAGACTGAAATATCTTCCAATACACCATCTGGTTTAATAATTGATCGATCTGCAAGTTGCAGTAAAGTAGGTGTAAAAAGAAGGTTAGGAAGTTTTAGCTGGTCCATAGTCTGTCTACTCATAATGTTGATAGCAGCCCCTAAGTCAATCAATGTGTTTGGAATTTCTATACCATTTATATGTGTCTTCACAATTGGACTTCCTGGATCTACATACTTCTGCATGGTAATTTTTCCCATCATGATATCTGCAATTTTTCCTACCAGGTGGATTCTTCTTGTGTATTTTAGTTTCCTCCCTGGTCTTTTGAGACTCAACTCCTTTATTGTTTTTGCTAGAATAGGAATCTCTCGAATGGCTTGTAGCAAGGGAATCTTGATACAAACATTCTTTAATTCATCTAAAAAATCATAGTTAGGCAACAAGATTTGTTTTTCCACCCCTTTATCAATTTGTAATCTTTCAGGGAAAGGCAGTGTGGATGAAGATACAGGTTGCTCAACTATAGGAGTTGTGGGTGTTAACTTTTCTTTCTCTTTTTGAATGTTGAGTTTTGAAGAAATGCTTCCTCAGAACTTTTATTGGCTTTAAGAGAATCTTCCTCTAGAATCTCTTGCTCTATGCATGTCATTTTTATTATTTTTTAAGTTGGGCTAATAATTCTCTTTCTGATCTTCCAGGTCACACTAGGTGCAAGAAGAGAGCATACTTAAGAAATTATCGAACCAATAACTCTCTTTTTTGATCCTCCAGATCACACTAGGTGCAAGAGGAGAGCATAGTTCAAGAAGTTATCAAGTTTTTCCCTTCTTTTTATTGTTTTTTTTTAAAGGAATTGGCTACCTAGTTACACTTCCCCGGCAACGGCGCCAAAATGTTTGGTCAATTTAGTGTGTCCTAAATTGCTACATTAATTTGTCAATCTGGGATTTGTAAGCTGACGAAGTGTGGCGCACTATATGTGCAAGATAACCTATCTCTTACTTTTTGTCATTTTTGGTTTTTTTCTTTTTATCTTGGTTGGTTTCCTAATGTGAGATGGAAATTCTAAAATACAAGTATGGTTATGATTGTTCAAGGCAATGATGTCCTTTATAATGATTTACCAAACTTCAAACTTCAAAATGATTTTGAAACATACAATGAAAAAATTAGTTCCTAAAAGGAAATGAATCTGTGCCACTATTCTAGTTAAACAAACAGTGAACTATTGATCATGAAAACCATTACCCTTGCTGCTGTCTAAACACAAAAGAAATTGTATTCAAAGAAAAGATTGCAAATAAAGTAAAACTAAAATAAAATTACATCAACTCATATTCTGACCCCTCACCATTAGTCTCACTATGGCTTTCGGAGGTAATCATAAACAACTTGAGCAATCTGATATCTAATTTGCAGAAAAATAAACTAATATCAAATTACACACTCATACTTCAATCCCTCACCATTAGTCTCGCTATGGCTTTCGGAGGTAACTGATAATGACATGAGAAATTTAATATCTACTTGCAGAAAAGTAAACTAATATCAAACTATACACTCATACTTCAATCCCTCACCATTAGTCTCGCTATGGCTTTCGGAGGTAACTGAAAATGACATGAACAATTTAATATCTAACTTGCAGAAAAGTAAACTAGTATCAAACTATACACTCATACTTCAATCCCTCACCATTAGTCTCGCTATGGCTTTCAGAGGTAACTGAAAATGACATGAACAATTTGATATCTAATCTAACTATTAAAGCAAATGTGCAAGATTGAAATAAACAAAACAGTGCTAGAATTAAAAACTAAGAAAAATAAATCAGCAGAAGGACAATATTGATTCCATGTCATTAGTCATTATAAAATGATGTGCAAATGCCTGAGCTGCCTATTGTAATTTGAAACAAGAACACTGATCAGTTAACAACAACATAAAACATAAAAGATTATGGACAGAAGTAAAATGTAAAGCATGAAGGATTATGGACAGAGATGAAATGTAAATACCATGAAAGATGTAATCTATATACACGTGAATGACTATGGCACAATGAACATAAAGAAATGAAGCATGAAACTATACAGTAATACACAAAACCTCAGCGTGTACAGGGGCCCTCTGCACAGACCTCGGGAAGCAGCTTTCAAATACGAATTACACTTATGAACAGAGTCTTCTCATATATTAAAATGCGGTCATAACAGAGAAATAATGTCACAGCACAATGGCGACGCAATTACATTACAGAGCTAACTATTATGCGTATGAGAACGCATTATTTATAAC
Source organism: Pinus albicaulis (assembly GCA_034641835.2). Taxonomy (NCBI): domain Eukaryota; kingdom Viridiplantae; phylum Streptophyta; class Pinopsida; order Pinales; family Pinaceae; genus Pinus; species Pinus albicaulis. The sequence goes on along the minus strand of JAXQQM020071639.1, from coordinate 25,078 downwards.
AGAGGGTGACATAACTAATTCCCTAAAGTCTACGCTGATAGAAGACATGTGAACCACCACGTCCAGAGATCTAGCATTATGGCCACCGTGAGGATTAAATCTATGGAGAGTGGCTGTTGGATTCGGCTTATGGAGCCGTTTACAGGTGTTGATATGTCTCCCATGATTTAGAAACGGCCACGCAAATCTCCACGTGATGAGAAACAGAGTTCTGTCACCGTGGGACTCTTCGGTTGACCACCACTTGGCCACCTTTGACCACAACCTTCTTAGGTGAATTCGACTGAGCCAATAGGACATGATCCATGTCCATGTCATTTCTAACTTGCCCATGTGGCTCGATTTGCCTGAAGACACCTGCAATATAGACTTTAACAAAATGGCTGCGGAAAGTTGCAGCGGCTGCAGAAAGTGACAAGATTCTGCAGCTAAATGAGCAAAAATCTAAATCAAACAGCAGACACAAAACATAGTTAAAACCCATTTTAAATGCTCTTTTAAAATTAATATGCAATGATATTGATGACTTAGAAGATCCAGGTGAATGAAAAAGGTCTAGAAAGGTGTATAAGAAAGATGCAGATTTGAGACTCAACAGGCAGCAGTAGTCAGAATCCTGGTTACACACATGGTTCTACCCAGAACATGTCTCAACCCGGCTTTCAAAGTCATCATATGTAGCAACAAAATTTGACTAATAGGGTGCCAGCGTATCACCAAGGAGGACATTACCCTCCGGCCGGGGGGACCCAGTATGTAGGAAGAAGAATTGATGGAAGAACTCCCCCCCAACGGCCAGGTGCAAACATAGGACAACAGTATGCTTATTCCCAAGCACATAACCCACCAACACAAAACAATGCACAGGTGAACTTTGTGCAGCCGTCCCAAAATCAACCACACCAGTATGATCAGGAGAATTACCCTCCTAATGTGGTCAAAATAAAGGTAAAAAGCAAACTCAAAGGGAACCCTAGACAGGGGGGCAGCAACCAACAACGCCCACCACGGCCCCAGCCGAGAAATAATTCCAACCGGAACCGGAGCCAAGAGCCAAGCAATGCCCAAAAGCAAGGAAAGTAGCCACCTCTATGAACAAACCATTCTTGTTCGATATGTGGTGAGTACGGGCACTATACTCACCACTGTCCCGAACTCCTTGAGCTTAAAAAGCTTTAGAGTAACCGAAGACAAGGAGGATCTTCCCAGACAACTACAGTTATGCAAGAACCCTTCCCCCATTAAGGAACGGTTAGCACTCAGCAGCATAACCCCAATGATTCTGAGAAAAACAGCCATGAAATTTACATGGCTGGTGAAGAAATGTTTTCTCAAACCCAGAATCGCAGTTATGACACCCCACCAGACACCAATACATCAGGGGCTAGTACGAGTGCGCCGACTGCATCTTTGACCATTCCAAAAATTCCTTTAGAACTATTGCTAAAAATGGTTAAAGAGCCTAATAGGCGAGCAGGTAAATACTCTAAAGCATCCCACAATTACAGCATCGTAGATGATTTAGCCCAGTCACCTGATGCTATGTCTGCTTTGGAGGTACTGCAATCATGCCCGAAGTAGTGGAAAGCCCTACTTTCCGCCTTAGGTGCCATCAACCCTACCGACACGCACATGATGGCTTTTGATTTAAACAAAGCCACCCCTAGGCTTCGCTCCATGGTCGCCTTCCAGATACCAGTATGGGTACAGAATATCACTATTCACCGATGTGTCATTGATGAGGGTGCATCCACGTGCATCATGTCAAAGAATGTATGGCAGAAGTTAGGAGCCCCAGAACTCAAACCTTTCGTCATCACTCTCAGAACCTACGACGATTGGCCCTCGAGCCTCGTCAGTCTCTTCCACAATGTATCGGTCTGCTTAGCCGGGAAAACGGTCCACATAGATATTGAAGTCTTGGATGCTCACTTGGATTACAATATACTCCTTGGGCAGAGTTACATGTACGCCATGTTTTCCATAGCATCCTCTGTTTTCCGCATCATGATGTTCCCCCACGAGGATCGAATCATTACAATAGACCAGCTGACGCACACTGAAAAGCGTCCTCTGACCAATACAGATATGGTTCTACCCTATGTAGACATAGCCACTGATGGTCTTGTACGGTATCAAGAATATGGCCCTGGCCAATTCAAACCGTCATCCACCCTAGGCTCATTCCTAGGAGATCCTCCTATTATCCCTGAAGTAGCACCTGATGCCATAAGGGCCCCAGTGTGCATGATGTCCACATCAAGCACCGAGGTTAGTCAGGACATGAACTCAAGCAGTAACGACACCGAGGCATTAGCTACTGCAGCCTCCATAGTCTATGCCGCCTCCCAAGCTCCTTTCCTATACCACCTCCTGGCTTCACCTCCCAACAGGTCTTGGCAACACTGGTACTACCCAACATATCGTTGGCATTCCCAGTGTGGTATCTTGTTCCCCCTCCAGGAACGTTAGCTACCAATTTTACTGCGTTTGGGTTACAGCCCCCCGGTCCAGAAGAACCCCAACCTACCCAAGTAGCAGCCAAAACCACCCCCGCAAGGGAAATCCCCACTGCGAAACCAACAACCATGATAAAGAAAATTGCCAAGAAAGGAAAGAAAGTGGTGACCCCCACCATACTAAGGGAGTCATCAGCCTGCATTATATATGATGTCACAGGACACCCTACTCACATATGCCCAGAGTTGGACGAGTTAAAACCACTCCTCAGCTGCGAGGCAGGCACCTCAAAACGACATTCCCATAAAAAGGAACTTGCCACCAAAAGTATAGGCAAACCACTGCGTACCAATCATGCATGCGCCCTCTATGACACCTATGGGCATTATACCCACCATTGTCTAGAAATACCACGGTATAGGGATGCCTTACACGCGATCGAGCGATCCTATCAAGAGGATCCCTCCATCCAGTCTATTAATGACGAGCCACGCACCATATTGTACTTACAAGAGGAGCATCGATATGTAGAGCACCCCCAGTAATGCCCATTATACATTGCACGCTATGCGATGAACATGGCCACTACCTCGAAGAGTGTGTCGCATTGGAACTCATTCACAGATGGTATCCAATCGAAAGGGTCTACTACTTGGGACTACGGGCAACAGAATTCACATGCCCGTTATGCGCCGACAATCACTTATTGGAGGATTGTCACTACATACCTCGCTTTCGACTAGCCCTGGCTAGCCTCCACTCAACCATAGTTCGTCTCTCCCAAGAAGACGATATGGATGCCGAATTTATGGGTAGCTCCATGACCCAAGCAGAGGAGATGAGCGGGTCTATCGACATGTTCTTGACAGCCGAAGAACGACCTAGTGGGAAACCCATAGTTACCCCTGCAATCACTTCACGGAACCTACCCGCATGCACGTTATGCAAGAAGACTGACCATATAATAGTCCACTGCCCTGACTTAGCAGCATACTGACAATGGTACCCCGTCCGGCCTCAGACCATGCACGATGGGAGACCCATATCACAGACATTTTTCCTGATATGTCAAGGTAATCAATATGACCGACATTGTACTTATGTTGCATGGATCCGTCCCACTATCAACATGATTAATGCCGTAGAAAAGAGGATGAGCGACCTCCAGGAATGGCATAAAAGATATGTTGCCGGCTCAACGTCCCCACCACCACGATGGTGTTATAAGCCGGATAAGACTGCACACCAACCACGTAAACCCTAGGCCAAGCCTAGGATAACATGCGGCCTATGTGATCTAAACGATCACCTAATAAACCAATGCAGAGAACTCAAACCCCTTGCAAATAGTCTCTGCATAATCTCATCTCTCCCCCAAAAGCCTCTCTCTAATCAAGAGAAGATCACACGCACTTACTGCCGGATTTTCTCACACTTTCATCATACATTTAAGTGCACGCATCTCCCCAAGCTAAGAGCAGCTAGAGCAGCATTAAGTCAGCCACCCACCAAAAAGGGAGGCAAGTTTCAACCCACGACGTAGAAATGGAAACAGAAGACAACTTGGTATGCAACAGACCCTTTCCAAGCGTCCACATCTGGAACATCGAGTAGTGTAGATTCTCACACTATCTATTCTATCAGCACTATGATACCCTGCACTATTTGCACCAGTCATAATCACACACTAGAGGGATATCTGTTGCTACAGATGTTTAGACACCTCTGTGATAAAATCAACTTCCACCTACCGGGAATTGACTATCCTAGTGGGAAGGCCAACTATCAGCTCACTCAAGACTCCATTACAGAGATCCTTCCCCCACCGCATGCCAGCGACACAACTCATCACATACGACTTGTGTCATCGCACGCCCAAAACAGGATTTCAACAACCCATCCGTCACAGGAATTCAGCTCTATTCTTGTCACAAAAAACCAAGGCACCTTACACCTTTGCATCGATTTCCGTGAAATCCCAAACCTACATACAGCCATCGAACTCCTTGATGACACCCAGCCTCTAGAGAAATGCCTAGTACAAATAGAGCTAGTTGATGAAAACAGGTGTCAATCGCTGCAACATAATGAGGCCCATAAGAAAAGGGTAAAAGCATCATTCGACCACCACATCACCCCTCGCTCATTTACTGAAGGAGAGCTAGTTCTTCTCTATGATGTCGCAAAAGAAGCCTTAGGGCCAAGAAAGTTCGAAACCTTGTGGAAGGGCCCTATATCATCAAACATTGCCTCCTGCAGGGGGCATGCATCTTGACGGAACTGGACGGGACCTACCTCGCTAACCCCGTCAACAACCTTTACCTCAAGAAATTCTACCCATAAGGGCCCCTGTAGCCCTTATCCCCTAGAGATAGTGTACACAAAAATCCCAACACCAAAATATTTTTGACCCAAAAAACCTAAGCACGCTCAAAATATCACCATAGATCACCAACTTGAACCTTACTTCAGATTTTCTGATGGAGCATCGCGATGGTCTCAAAACTTAGTTGCAGCTGCCTGGGTTATCTACTACCCTAACCAATCACCACTATGTTCAAACGGTGTGTGCAGCGGTTCAACAACCAAGAATCAGGCAGAATATGATGTCGTTATCGGAATTATGTGCGAGGCCCTCCACCAGGGCATCCGCCATATGCATGTCTACCTAGATTCCCAGTTAGTAGTCTTGCAGTTAAACCAAACATTTGAAACCAAAGATGCAAACCTATTTAGAAAACATTTGCGTGCCAGAATATTAAGCAAAAAATTTGATTATATTACATTCTCACATGTATCAAGGAATCAAAACCAAACAGCTGATCGCATAGCTAACAATATCCTAGAGTAGAATGCATCGCGAGCAAACCACCATACATAAAAACCAAAAACATGTATATCCATCATGATAACACAAAATGCATAAACCAAAATAGACATTACATCATGTAGAGCTGCAAAAAATATCTCTCATATATATATCAAAAAATATGTGTATTAGAGTACAAAAATAGTATCACTGGCCCATTGGCCAGCCCAAAATTACAGAGGTCATCAAAAATAAGGGAAGCATCCTCATAATGGGTGCTTTCCCTGTGTACAAATATACCCTAGAGGGGTGCCTCCTCAGGAGGAGAACCTGGGCCCACCACTGCTCCTGGTACCACCACTAGAGCTGTTGTCACCACTGCGATAGCTACCCGTCGTAGAGTAGGTCGGTAGTCCCTCTCGCGGGCCATCACTGTCTCTAGCCATATCTCCTTGAAGTCATCCATAAGACCTCGAGCAAGCATCCCGTGGGTCAAACGGTCCACTCGACCCCGGAAGTCCTCTAGAGCCTCTACCTGAGCTGTAAGTGCTATGATGCGTGCCTCAACCACATCTGCACGTGCTCTCTCAGTCGCTACCTCAGTTTCACCTGTGCTGCTACCCTCACTCGAAGGACCAGCACCATCCCCGCCAAGTCTACTAGCACCCTCGTCCAGTTCACCTATGGCACCACCCCCCCGACCACCAAGCGGTCATGGTAGAGGGTTGTGACCCACTAGTTGGGCCACTGGGTGTCCCACCTCGCCAACATCTTCACGAGTAACCAAAATAATGTCAGTGTCAATGAAAAACACGTAAGTGCACAAAAAACTCGAGTAAATGCAGAAATATAACACATACCTGCGTGACCCCAAACATAACCAAAAGGGAAACCAATATCTGGATCACCCTGAAATTCCATCCTCGCGTAACGGTATGGCAAGAAAATCTGCGGATTGGCCTCGAGCCAGGCCTCCATCATGTCGTTCCAATAACGACCCACCCTGCCACCACCGCCGCGTGGCATCACCAGATCCCACCTCCGCATCTGTGGCTCCCTCAGCCCCCCAATAGGCACAACCACCACGAGCCTCAGCAGCACGACCCTCTCGTACATGATGTTGCACAAAATAATAACGTACGCAAATGATTTAGATCCACACTAGACTCGGTTTAGTTGCAACACCATACCATCAAAGCAGAAACGGGAAAAATCAAAGAAATGCCCATTCCTCAAATGGCGTAAAACCGCCAACTAGGAACCCGATGCCCGATGAGGCACAAACGACCCCGCCAGTCACACAATAATGACCAGAGCACACTACTCGGCCACATCTGTCATTGAGGCGATATTGATGCACCCCTCAGTAAGAGGCTCACCACTGCAATGCCTCCTCTGGAACCTGTCCATGTTCACTCGCCCAACAGGAAGTGGATACCTTAGCGCCTCTCCCTGAGGCAGTAGTCCGGTCACAAAGTAAATATCTGTCTTCGGACAGATAATCAGGTTCGTCCCCCTCAAGAAAAACATGTTGCACCTCCTGCACCAATGTCGTATGATATAATGTAACAAACAGTCCTGTCACCGAAGGAAATCGTTTTCGGCAAACTTCATGAGGCCCCATGCGGCCAACTGACGGTGCACCCCAGCATCAGCAACCAGAGCAGTCTGGATCTCGGGCCAATCTCGTTCTCTCTGCACCAAACTGCCAACCAACAGGCACCCATCAGTACAAAGGAGAAAAATCATAAGGGACAGCAAAAAACCGAAGTTTTTTCAATAATACTGCCCTTACGCGCCTGTTTCATTCACAGGTGCGCCCTTACATGCAAAAAGGTAGGAACAGCGCACCCTCGCGCGCCTGTACCTGAGAAATGAGCGCAAGGGGGGTGCCTATTTGCCTAGATCGCCCGTGCAATCTAGGGCAAAAAGCCCCTTTGAGGTCATACAAACCTAATTTGTACGACCCCGGTGTCACTAAAATGAAAAAATTAAAATGCAGGACGTCATGAGAGTTACCTCGGCATAGTATCGCTAATCCCCGATACACAGGCTGACCACAACGGAAAGAAAGGCTCTGTTATCACCTCTGATCTCCCAAAACTCAGCAAGTACAAATGAATAAGATTAGGGCCATAATCCCTTATTTATCGCCCTTTTACAGAACTTTGGAGGTCCATAACAAGAGATTAGAAGGTCCATTCTGCAAACCGTAAGTTGCACCATAATCAGTATACCATGAAGAACGAAAGTGATGCCATACATTTGCTTTTTGAAGAAATATTTTTTCAAGCACTGGTAGGTATGCACCCTCCCATCTTCCTTTCCAAAATTCATGTTTTTCAATACTATTGGATGAAAAGACGATGCTTTCACTTGAGGTAGTTGTTTTTGCGGGAAGAACCCGCAAACCATTCATAACACCCACCACCGAAAGTTCCGGAGCAAGTATCATTCTATCCTCAGCATGATAGAGTCCCAGAAAACTTTGGATATCCTGACGTCATTTTTCCATCAGAAATAAACCATAGGGTCTTCATACCCGACCACGTTTATAATGACCTCACCCTGCATATGATAAACGTCCGCGATGGTCAGTAGAGCCTCCCCTCCATGGCGATCGTTATCCCAAGTAGACCATACATCACCCCACAAGTGACGCCATGGCCATACCATTTGTAGTCCGGGAAGCACCTCATGCCCGTCCATATACCATGCATAAGTTCAAGTTCAACATTTAAACTAACCCCCTTCCCGAACGATCAGGTTGTACAAGCAAAATGAAAGCAGACCTCCGTGCACCGCATTTGGCCCACCATACCTCCATCAACATTAACCCATCTGCGACATCTTCCGCTTCATCAACCTCGCACATGAGACCAACCAATGGGACCCCTACCCCCACCAAAACATTGTCCTCACACCATCAAGTGAGCGACCCTCTTTCATGTTTTAGGGTACCCGTCTCTGTTTTTTGTACAAACCAAACCCCATTATTTTATTCTTTTGGTAAGTGTACAAAGATCACAAACAACGCCCTTCGCCTCTTCACCCTCATATTGCACTTTTTCCTCCCATGGCAACAGTCCCCCATCTCCCTTGGTCGAAGTATTTCATACCCCCCATGCATGCACCATTACGACAATCATAGCTGGTTCATACCCACCCTGGAAGTCCTACAGACTCCAAGGATTTTTCCCTTCAGAAATACCTATGATTGCCGCTAAGCTACTCAAATATACTTCGACCTCGGGCCACTGAATCCCCATCATCCGTTTTTCAGCTACTTCTCACCAACATGCATATGATAAACCCATTATAGTTTGGTTAAGGCTTCCTTTTTGTCGACATTAACACCTCTTTTCCAAAAAGGAAGCGGTACCTTGGATGACCCCTCCCCATGCAAAGGGGTATCCTCGGGTGGCACTATGGGAGACATCATTGTCCATAGATGTCATCGATCCTCTTGACATTCGACTACAACAAAGGCTTTCATGTCACGATGGTATCGTACCTTACAACCATTGCACTTTGATCAAGATCCGTCGAAGACCTATGCCTTTATAAGCGTCTCTGACAACAATGCTTACACGGGAAGGTCCCAACTAGTACATATGCGTACATGGCGCAGTGATATTCCATGCCAAGATTATGCATATGGGTACCACATTCCACCTGTCTTCAAAGAAAAAACGCCCCTGAGGGCGTTAGCAGTCGTCGTCAGCAACCACCAACATCACTACCACAGTAGTGACACAAACAACACATGTATCTGTCAATTTTGTTTAACTAGCCATAGCATCACGAGCATGGGACATGCCCGCCTCATTGAAATTTTGTAAATATGTTGTATATTTTTTCTGCTTACAGGGGGTCCCTTAGGCCATGGTTATCTCGGAATCGATGTAAGGTGTTGTCTCTTCTACACGCAGGCCTCTCTCTCTCTCTCTCTCTCTCTCTCTCTCTCTCTCTCTGCGTACGATACAAAAAAGAAACTATAATGTATTTCAGCTATACAGTTCTTCCTAGACCTCACACATTAGGGGGTATCTGTTAACACTGGAAAATCGTACAACAGAAAATGACATCAGTTAATGTCGAGCCTAAGTATTTACAGGACAGGGATACATTGTGGAATCAAAAAGTATTTAAAATCTCTAAGGTTTTGAGAACATCAAATTTGAACTAGTCATAAATGCTCAAATGCGCACTTTGTCCTTCGAAAAGAGCACCTTCTACGTGCACTAGAGCCTGATAAGCGCGCATTCCTGGAAGTGGAAAAAAGTCTCTTTTCAAGATCACAAGAAAGAAAAGGACAGTTTCTCCTTATGTGAAAGTCGCCTAAGGACAACACCAGCGCCCCCTTAGGCATTGTGTGAGCACACAAAGGCATATTTCAGCACATAATCGAATAATGCCCCTCCCTTGGGTCACCATCCATCATGTACCAAAGGAGGGAAGGAGGTTTGAAAGCTCACCTATATAAACCCACAAAGAGATGAACAATTGGTGATCACAAGGTTATGCTAGCCAAAGTTTCCCAAGCAACACCCGTGTCTTGTGTGACCCAAGGAGCAGGAGCTGAAGAAGAGGACTCGATTGTTGGCCACCCAATAATCTTAGCCCATTGCAGCAAAGAGAGAGAGTTAGACTGCGTCAGAAGGCAGAACTTGAAGGAAAAACATCCTTACATCGGGTCCTAGAGCCACTGCCTAGGCCCTTTGGCAAGTGGGTAAGATTTGTTTTCATTCCAAGCATACAATAAGAAGAAGGCCATCGAGTCTTTGTTTACCTTGTTACTGTTTGGAACTCTCTATATAGCTTCTTTTTGTGTTTTTAGTTTTAGTTTTTTAACGGAGCATACTTTAGTGTATTACTTCATTTAAGTCTTATGCTTCTAAGCTCCCCCCAGATATTGCCTGTTACTTATGGTTTAGAGAAAAGACCACATTCTCTAAACGTGTGCGATTTCATACACTCGTGTGTTGAATCCACCACAACAGGCCTAACCATAACTTAGCTTTGTTGGTTGACTGCATAGCACATATCTGGTCGTGTGTTCACAATATACATTATTGAACCCACCAATAGTTGGTAAACAGTAGCATCCACTTCCTAAACTGAAGTGACATCCTCTTTCCTCTAGTTTGTCACTAGAGGTGTCTCCATGGGTTTGCATTTGTCCATGCAGAACCTCTAAAGTATCTCGTTGACATACTTTCCCTGAGAGACAAACAGTTCCCCGTCACCTTTCCATACTTCCAAACTGAGGAAGTAGTGCATGAGACCCATGTCCTTCATTTCAAATTCTCTTGCAAGGTCCTCCTTGGAAGATATGATTAGATGCTCATCACCAATCAAAATCAAGTCATCAACATATAAGACAATAATAAACAATTTACCTTCTACCAACATATGATATAGGTTTTCATCCACTTCACTTTTGGTGAAGCCCAAACTGGTGAGATAACTATCGATCATGGTGTACCATACATGGGGTGCTTGCTTGACGCCATACAATGCTCACTTGAGTCTACACACATGGGACTCTCGATCAAAATTCTTAAAGCCTTGCCGTTTCTCAATGTACACCTCCTCCTCAATAACTCCATTGAGTAATGTTGTTTTCACATCCATCTGGTGGATCTTCCACCCCATCTGTGCAACTAGAGAAAGGAATGATCTGATGGATGAGTACCTTGCTCCAGGAGAAAAGGTCTCCTCATAGTCAATCCCCTCAACTTGAGAGTACCCCTTGGCCACAAATTTTTCCTTGTGCTTTTCTATGCTTCCGTCTATTGCATGATTCACCTTGAAGATCCATCTCAAACCCACAATTGATTTGTTTTCTGGTATTGGGACCACTTCCCAGACACTATTTTTTACAATGGATTCATACTCCTCCACCATTGCATCAACCCATACAGGTTTATTTACTACTTCCTCGAGAAAGGATGGCTCAATATCTACAAGTTCAATCATTAGAGACATGTAGCCAATGTATCGATCTAGTGACCTTCTTTGCCTGCGCTAAATTGAAGGAGCACCCACATTCTCCCTCACATCCTGCACAAGTATCTCAGCTTCTTTGGTCCTCTTCCTGCCTTCTCTATATGGTTTTTCTTGAGTGGTTGTATCCACTCTCTACTCCTCAACTTGTGGTTTCTCTACAACATCCCGAGGCTCCTCTTTTGGAGCTAAAACCTCCTCCTCTGGTGGGATCTAAAGCTCCCTCAAAAGAGAGCACTGCATGGATTTGTATTCATCAAATTTTACATCCCTTCACACAATTATAATTATGAGGGATGGTAATTACACATAGTAGTTGTGGGGAGTTTCTTTGTAACTCATAAATAGCCCTAATTTTGTTGTTGGATTTGGCTTCTTCCTTGATTATTTGGAGACCTAGTATTAAACAGAGGCTTCAAAAATCCTGAAGTGCGACACATCTGGCTTCCTCCTCGAAATATCCTCCTCCGGTGTAACCATGCCAAGAATCCGATGATGATTCTCGTTCTGAAAATAGAACATTGTGTTGGATGCTTCATCCCACAAGTGCAGAGGTAGGCTTTGGTCATGCAACATCACCCTTGCTACTCCCACAATACTACGGTTCTTCCTCTCAACCACTCCATTCTGTTGTGGGCTGTGGGGTGTCGTCAACTCTCATCAAATGCCTTCTTTTGCACATACATTTTTTAACTCATTTGACAGGTACTCACCTCCATTATTGCTCCTAAGAGCCTTCACCTTCTTGCCTATTTCTTTCTCAACCAATGCCTTGAATTATAAGAACTTGGAGAAAGTCTCATCCTTCATTCGCATGAAGAAGAGCTAGCAATTCCATGAGAAGTCATCAATAAAAATGAAAAAATATTTGTTCTTGGAAATGGAGGTTGTCGAGAAGGGTCCACAGACATCAAAGTGTATCCTTTCAAGGATTGCATGTGCTTTGTTTTCCCGATCATGGAAAGTGGATTTTGTGTACTTCCCCAAGGTACACCCTTTGCATGAATCATGTTGTTCTAGTGCTCCTTTAAGGATGCCTGTGGTTATCTGATGTGTGATATTCAAAGTGACATGATGAAAATGGACAAGTCTTCTATGCCAAAATTCACTAATATCACAGCTCTACACCTTCTCCACCTTTGTTCTCAATGCAACACAATCCTCCACATCTAGCTTGTAGAGGTTCTTCACATGAACCTCGATCTACTTCACCTATCTCGTGGCTGTGTCTCATGAATTCCTTTCCTTCGCTAAATATCACACCATAACCATGGTTTTCCCAAAATACAACAAAGACAAGATTCTTCTTTAGACCTGGAATAAACATCACATCCTTGAGTCTAAGAGGGGAGCCCAACTCCCTCTGAAAGGTGGTTGTACCAATCTTGATCATGTTGTACCTCACCCTTGAATGAAGTCTTGTCTCAGCTATTCTACCTTATTTCCTCTTGTACCAAATAAGATGATAGGTGTTCCCAATTTGGTAGTTTCTCCCTCCCATTCACCGAATCTTGGTCATTGTGCCAGCTCTTGGGAAGGCCTAGAAGGGCTAGGTTTACCAAATCTTCCTTTGCTACAATAACACCAAATTAACCAAGTTCATCATGACATTGTGTGAGCCTGCCCTGGTACTGTGGAATGGTCTCATTCTTCTGCATCTTGATAGTTCGAAGTTTTTCCTTGAATGCCAACTTCCTGTGGTCACTACTATTCCGAAACATATATGTCAATGCCTATCACATGGCATATGTAGTCTTTTCCCCATGGATATTTGAGACAATATGGTCTCGTACTCCCTCCAATATGATTCTCCTCGCTTTGGCTACACACTTCTTCCATTCTTCTAGATCTTGAGCATCAGATGCTGCTGGTTTCGAAATATCATTATCAATGAATTCCTTCAACCCATTATCTTTCATCAGTGCCTCCATGCGGTCCTTTCAAACAACATAATTCTAGCTTCCCTCAAGGGTATACTCGAGCCTTAGTCCATAGAAATCCATCCTTCTAGCTCTAAAGAATTGATCCTACAATTTCGATCCTCCATCAATAACACCTTTGAAATATCTACTCTAAAGTGAGTCCATCTTTGATACCATGTAGAAATTAATGTGTAGATTCGAAACTACTCATGAAATTTACTAAATCACAAGACTCAAAGCTACTCTATTGATCCACGGAAGTTAATTCACAATCTAGAACACAAATCATAGACATGAAAAATGAAACATCACACATGCACAGATATTTATCTAGGGGAAAGATACTGCTCAAAACCCCTTCCTAACTGAATTCCATTAGTCATGGAATAGAGATGAAATGCATATGCTTGCTCAAGCCTAAGCACACCCTAAAATTGTATACTCTATCCCTCTACCTAACTGACTGACTCTGGCCAACACAACCAATTTTCAAGCCCTCTAAGATCCTATTTACTTGTGTTGTTCCTGGAGGAAATTAGCCCCTATTATTTAGGAAATTCCCTCAATTGGATTGCACAATTCCTCTAGGCCCTTCCTCTGACTACATGCACCACCTGTACACATGGGAATATGCTACAACTAATAGTACACTGCCTTGGAATCTCCATCTCAATTGGATAACTCGAATTCTCTCCATGCAACAATTATTTTAGGCTGATTGACCAGTTAACTAGTTGATCACTGAGTGTGGTTGAAGTTCCACTTCCACAACTTGACCTCCACTAGTTCTTTTGACAATTAGAACTAGTTTAACCGACAATAACTCAAATTAATTGAAATAGATTGCTACAAAATAGTAATCCATTGTATTGAACCAAACTCAAACTTTGCCAACTCGAAATAACTGAGTTAACCGAATGACAAATGTCGTTTCGCCTCAGCTAACTACCTCCAAAATTTCTATTGAAATATAAATTCGAAATTTCTCTTGTTTGACCAAGGAAAAGTCAAACTGAGATTTTCTTGCTAAATTTTCAACAAGATTAAACCCATACCATTCACCTAATAATTATTAATAAAAATTAATATTATAAAAATCTTATTCAAAAATACCCACACATATTAAAAAAAAACTAAAATCATATAATAAATTATCATTATCAAACTTATTTAACATGCAAATTTTCATTATCAAACATGGTTAACATAAAATTGGAATGGGAATGAATATAATCTTTTTCATTATCAAACATGCTTAACATAAAATTGGAATGAATTTAATAAATTTATATATAAAGCATATAATGAATTCACTTTATAAAATGAGTGGTTTATATATAATATTCAGCATTCATTTTAAAGCAAAAACATATATCTTTAAACCTACAATATAACAATTGTTATATTGATACTATTGATACCACGTTTTATATTCTAAATATTATAATTCAAATAGGCCAGCAAATGTCAAGCCTAGTACTAGCTATTCGAGGCGAGGCTAAACATAATGGTCATGAAAAAAGAAAACGGTTCGTAGAAATATAATAATATGAATAAAGTAAATTTATTATTTAAAAATTATATTTCAGAGATTTTTAATATATTATTAAATATTTAATATGAAAAATATTAAATTTGAAAAGATAGTGTAATTTATTTATTTTTAATTTAAGTTAATAATAATTTTTAAATTAAATTTAATCTAATAAATTTTATATTTTATTTTAGTAAAAAAATAAAAAAATTATATTTATATTAATTTTAATCTATAAAATAAAAATTATATATATATATATATTATTTTTTTAGTAAAATAAAATATAAAAAAATATAATGTATAAATGTTTTAAAATTATTTAATTTGTTTTGAATTTATGATATTATAAGATATGTGTTAAAGTAAAGTTTAAAATATATAAATATGATATTTTTATAATTATATTAATATTTGAAATTATAAATAATTGATTAAATTAAAATTGAGATTTTATTTTAAAAATATATTAAATATTTTAAAAAATATTATAATTAATAATTTAATATAATATATTTTAAATTTGTAATTATAAAAGTTGATGAAATTAATTTTAGTCCAACTTACTTCCAATAATATGGTACATGAAAAAGTATCTCTTCCATATATGAAGCTTCATGAAACTCATAACATATCGAGTTAATCGTACAAAGTCGTTTTTATGTTAATTGTCATTTTTATTTCTATGTGGTTCATGGATCAGAGGTGGGAGTACTACATCCACAAATATGTGTACCATGTTTATTAATATTTGTAATTATATTGACAAGACACAAATCTAGAAGGATTATGTCCAACATTCCCCACCTTAAACCGAAGGGATGTTTGTAAGCCCAAACATCATTCTAAAATTTTCAAACTTCAAGATCCCCTACAACCTAGTATCTCAAGACAATTGTATGTCTAGGTTTCTTATGTACACCGAGTCATGCTTCCATGATAATTATTATAGATTGTTATGCATGGTAATATGCTTCTCCTCTTCTCCGCATGACATGCCAAATATGTTAACTATGAAAATCCACGAAATTAGTGTCTAAGGAGGAGGAAAGTTATGAATGAAGATGAAATCAATCTCTTTGATGTTTTATATGGATGATGAAAGAAAAGTTGGAATGCTGGAAAGGCAGTGATGTTGAATGAATTGTGCTCACAACCTTCCTTGATTAAGTCACTAATGGTCATTGATGCCAAGTGCATAGCTAGAACTATATATGATCCTTCAACAACATGACCTCTAGAGACATAAACAATTTCTAGTGTATCCACTTGTAATTCCCTTTAAGATTCCCTTTCCCAAGGTATGTTAAATTTTGTAAGTAAGGATGGGAGTGTATTTTGGTCTTATTTTAAATCTAGTTTCTCTCCACCTCCCTTGGATCGGTAATTAATAAACCAAAACAACATGAATAGATTTTTTAGCTGTATTCAAACTTTTATATGTTTTGGCTCTTATTCAAGCATATTTTTCAATCATTTTTTCCCGAAATCCAATAGAGATTTGTTTGTCACAAGTTTGATTGTTTATTCTACATAATCCAAGTGCTCGAGGAAATTTCCAAGTCGTTGAATATTTATGCATTCAAAAACACATTTGAAACTATTAAAAATCACAACTTTGCTCAAAATTGTATCGCTTGATTCTAACGAAAATAGGAAATACTTGGGAGATTTAAACAATGGCATTTTTTCAATGTTAACCACATCAAGATGATGGATAGTGCTTTAAACCTAAATCTAAGATACTCTCCTAGCTCAAGAATGATGTAATTTAGGTTTCTGTCATTCAAAAACATATTTGAAACTATAAAAAATCACAACCTCGCTCAAAATTGTATTGCTTGATTCGAACCAAAATAGGCGAAACTTGGGAGATTTAAACAATGACATTTTTTCAATGTTAACCACATCAAGATGATGGATAGTGCTTTGAACCTGAATCTAAGATACTCCTCACTCACGAATGATGCGATGTATGTTTCTGCCATTCAAAAATGCATTTGAAACTATAAAAAATCACAACCTCGCTCAAAATTGTATCGCTTGATTCCAACCAAAATAGACAAAACTTTGGAGATTTAAACTATGCAAATTTTTCAATGTTAACCACATCAAGATGATGGATAGTGCTTTGAACCTCAATCTAAGATACTCTCATCGCTCAAGAATGATGCAATTTATGTTTTTGTCATTCAAAAATGCTTGTAAAACTATAAAACATCACAACCTCACTCAAAATTGTATTGCTTGATTCCAACCAAAATAGGAAAAACTTGGGGATATTTAAACGTCGACATTTTTCAATGTTAACCATATCAAGATGATGGATAGTGCTTTGAACCTCCATCTACTCACTCAGGAATGATGTGATTTATGTTTTTTCTCAATAATGACAAAGATCCAAGATGTTATCCCTTTAAATATCACCCGAGAATAACAAAAACCACAATCCAAGATGCACTCTCTATAAACATCAATCAAATATGGTCTCCCCACACCCATCATTGTTGTGAATCTTTTCACATCGTGCACTCCCTACACATAACTAATTGTTTCTTTTCAAAATAACTCCTTCAAATTTACGATACAATATAGAATTGTCTCTTTTAAATTAGCCATACAATATAAAGTCATATGAAATAAATCACTTTCCTTTTATTTTTCTTTAAAAAAAAAAATAACTAAAAAATCACATTACAATTCATTATAAATATTAAAATTACACTTCATTATAAATATTAAACCATAAAATATATTTTCATTAAAAAAATCAAGATCAAACCATCAACAATCCTATAAACTTATAAGAACATTATTTATTTAAACCTCATTTAACCACATTGATATATAACATTTTTTTTGGGGTTATAAAATCAAAAAATACATGTTTAATTTCTTGTAAAAATGTGATGCAAAAGTCGCATATTGATGCGAGTTATGTTGATGAAAGAGTCATTCACCTTACTTAATAAAACTATAAAATTATCCCTTACTCTGAACTTTAAACCTTCAATGGACTGACATTATGTTTTTTTTTTGCAGAGTTATTTACGCTTTTTTGCAGAGGTGGCAGTCATCGTAGAGTTGTCAGAAAAGCATGACCGTTTAATCCAACCAGTATTAATTGCAATTGAGTCTCTGCCTTTTTCATTCGGTCTCCTCCTCCTCCCATGGCTGCCTATGGTGTATGAGTGTCTTGTCTGTATGACTCTTGGAGCTCCATGTCATGTCCTGTCATGTTTGTGTGTGTCTGGTTTGGTCGGTCAGTCAAGTCTGGTTTTGTTTTTGTCTGTATGTTGTCGTGCAGTTTGGTCTGCGATCTGTATGTTGTTGTGTATGTGTTGTGCCGGAGGTGAAGGCAGACATCACATCTATTCGATTTTTAATCAGCAGGGGCGAAAGGATTTAATTCCAACTATATATGTGAGGAGATATCCACCCACATCCTTCTCAATCCCAGGTATGCAAATTTCTGTACATGTAATCTCATCTCTTATCTCTTTTCATTGGGTTAACCTTCATACAGATTTTAGAGGAGATATCCACCCACATCCTTCTCAATCCCAGGTATGCAAATTTCTTTACATGTAATCTCATCTCTCAAATCTTCATACAGATTTTGTACCTAGTATTGTAGGGTGGAGGTGTTGGGGGCTGGTGTAGGGGAATTATATTTTTGGAGTTGGTTAGTTGTTTTGGGATATTATGGGTCTTTCTATTTTGACTTGTTTCATCTTAAAAAAGACCATTCTAAATATTTGTGTTTTCTTTAGCTTGACAGAGTTCCAAACCTTGTTTTTAGAATGTCTAAGCTAACATAATTTATTGTTGTTAATTGAAGCTTTGCCTTAATACACAATGATAAACAAAAAGCTTACTTTACCTACATATGAAAGTTTTCCCCTCAAATAAATAGAGAACTAACTTCAAAGAAAAATAGAATGTCACTGCAATATGGAACAAAAAGTAAAACTACATTTAAGGCAGACCACACATAAGTCAATTGGCTCATAACAAGCCACCCACCCTTTATGAAGTGGCTTTGAGTAATACCTGGGGTTTTTTATATTATACCCAAGGGTCTCTCATCTTATTAACATACACTGTTAACAAACACTGTTATTGTTGTTCATGCTTATGCTGGTCTACCTCATGCATGCTTGAGGTATACAAGCATGAAATAGTTTTTTTAAAGAAAAAAATGCAAGAGATTATTCAAAGAAAAAACACACCCAAAAAGTCAACAATGAAATTGAGTATTCTAGTTAAACAATTGAGTATTGAGATTGAGGGTAATTTTGAGGTAGACAAGCATGAACTTTGATATGAAATTGAAGTAGCAAGATCAATAGTTACCAAGGTTCTCAATAAAGATAATAACTGAGTATTAAGTTTAAGGTAATCTTGAGGTAAAAAAACATGAGCTTTAACATACTTCTCATATTATTAAAAAAACACATATATATTACAGATAAAAAAATCACAAAATATAATATTAAAGTTATAAAAAATATTACTCAACATTAAAATTACAAAAAAAATTAATTTTATAATATCAAAAAGTATAAACATATTATTTTTGAAATGTAATAATTTTTTTTCAATTAGGTTAAGTTTTAGTTGGAGGTGGATTATGTGTTAAAAATATTTTTACTTAAATAAGAGCTAAAAAATTAAAGATAAATTAATAGGTCAAGATCAATAAGATAGTTCTATAACCACCAATAAGATAGTTCTAAGTAGCATGGTTTTCTTTAAATAAGAGTGATGAATCCACCTATATTAACAAATAAAGGTTAAATTTAATAACCAAATTATAATAAAATTTCA
This sequence comes from Pinus albicaulis, assembly GCA_034641835.2. Taxonomy (NCBI): domain Eukaryota; kingdom Viridiplantae; phylum Streptophyta; class Pinopsida; order Pinales; family Pinaceae; genus Pinus; species Pinus albicaulis. Next base: position 5,514 of record JAXQQM020071639.1, on the reverse strand, counting down.
CAGCTTTAATTTTGGCCGTTCTCATTCTGAAACAAACAAAAACCAATACACCAGACTTAATTAGAAAATTTATATGAAATTCTATCACAACTAAATATTAATTTAAAATAATAAAATTCAAAATTAATATTATAATAATTCTTTTCACCTGCATCACCACCTAAGAAATCTTACAACAAAAACTAATTTATAAAACATAACAACCACCAACCATAATGTTAATACTATTTTTTTCCTAAAATAACTAAACAATCCACCAACAATGATATTAATATAAATTTTGCAACGAAGAATTCCAAATTGACTTGACTGACTTTATTAACCCCTACATTTCAGGCTTCAATAATATTAATATTAAATTTTCACTGGCTTGGCTTGGCTTTAGCTTTAACAATTTCCTCATTTGAATAACTGAATTCGCTTTTTAAAGTTCCCTTGATTCCAGCATTTCAAAAGAAAACAACCCAAACAAAAGGGAAAGGGGCTATAATGCAGATTAATTCAGATTGAAAAGCTGGTCCATTTTTCTAAAACATTGCTGATAAAATGTGCACATTAAATTGCCACCATATTATATGTAATGATTTTTTCTTCAGTGAAAATGGGCACAAAGATTCTGTAGAGAATATTGTAGTTGAGATCTAGGAATGGAGTGTATCACACCGTCGGATCTTACAAATCTGGGCCGTTAGATCTGACAGATTAGGGCCGTCTGATCTGACAAGTCTAGCCCGTTAGATCTGGAAAATCTAGGCCGTCAGATCAAACAGATCTCAGCCGTTAGATCTGGGAAATATAGACCATCAGATCTCGGCAAATATAGGTCGTTAGATCTTCCAGATCTGGACCGTCGGATCTCGCCAGATATCTCAGCCGTCCAATCTCACCAATCTTAGCCGTCGGATCAAACAGATCTCAGCCGTTAGATCTGAGAAATCTAGACCATCAGATCTCGGCCAATATAGGCCGTTAGATCTGCCAGATCTGGCACATCTCAAATCGTCAGCGCATTTCAGAACGATTCCTGTGGGTGCTGATACATGGCATAGAAAGTGAGAAATTGCACCATTATGGGCCACTAACTGCAGAGTGGGTGATTCATCTCAAATATGAATGAGACTGCAACTCTGCAGTGAGGGAGGATCTGCGCATGCCCTCAAGGGTCTCAACACTTTCCATACCCTCGGGGGTGCAGAACGGGCAGCCCCGCGTCCAAAAATTAGTTTTATTTGAGGGCATTTATACAACAATTCAATACCCATTTCCCATTCCACTGCACTCACGCCACCATTGTTCCTAACCCTCCGATTATGGCTGATCATTTATATATGGTTGGTATTTTGGGGATATTCTCATTTGGAGATCAACATTATTTGTGCTTTAAAATCTGAGAGGGTTTAAATTTGTGATTTAAAAATATTTTTTAAGTAATTTAAAATTTATATTGTAATTCGATTTTTATAATACTTTAGTTTGATTTCCATTTCCAAAAGAAATTATGGTAAATTTACTAAATAGTTATAATTATAAAAAGTATGATTTTATAAGATTTTAACTTCTGATTTTCTAGTTACAAATTTCAAATAGTGATTAACTAATAAATAAAAAATTAAAATTTTAAAATAAAGAAAAAAAATATTTAAAAAACGCTTGAATAAAAACTAAAAATACTTTTCAAAATGTACAGGTGTTTTTATATTTTGGCTGGATCAGCGAAAACTCAAAAATACCTTTTTTAATATTTTGGCTGGGCTTAGCATCAGGTAAAACTTAAAAATACCTTTCAAATTTTACGGCGTTTTTATGTTTTGACTCGGTTTAGGACCAACTAAGAGTGTTTTTATGTTTTGGCAAATCAAAAAATACCTTTCAAATTTTACAGGTGTTTTTATGTTTTGGCTAGGCTTAGGATCCACTAAGAGTGGATAAGACTTCATTTATAAATAATAAAAAAATTAGACAAATCTTATCATTTATGATAGTTTAGAATGCTAAATTAAAAAGAGAAGAGTTGGAAATAAGTACGATTGTTTTTCAAAATCATTAATTAGAACTTTCTCACATGTGTTTTTTATTGCTTTGTATTGAATTGTCTTTTTAAAATGTAGTTTAACTTAGTGTTCCATTTAGTTATTTAAAAATAGTATTTCATTTATTTGAGGCGATCAGTAAAAATAGTATTTCATTTATTTGAGTATGCAGATCAGTAACTCTCTTGTTTACCAATGTGTATTAAGTTAAAGGAACAACATTTATATGCAGATCAGTAAGCCTCTTGTTTACCAATGTGTATTAAGTCAAAGTTTCAGTGAACAACAATAAAATATGTTATATTAGACATTCCTAAAGAAGTTCTGAAATTCTATCAAACTTTTAAAGTTTTGAAAAAACTTTAGATGTTAGAATGGTCATTTTAAGATTAAAAAAGTCATTGGCATGATTAGAAAGCACAAAGCTTATTATTTTTGAAAGAATGGCATGATTCTGAAAGAATTATTTTTGAAAGAATGTTAAAATGGTCTTTTTAAGATTATAATTGGTATTCTCAAACAAACATGAAATATAGTAAAAATTGCTTTTACAAATCATTTATTTTTATCTATATGCTTTTAATAAGATTATAATTCATATCTCAACCAAATATGAAATATAGTGAAAATTGCTTTTACAAACCAGTCTAGATCCATCTTAACTTTGGATCTATCAAGCGCGGAGAGGGATCAAATCTCTAGAGGTGCAAACCTCTTTTTTGAGTGCAAAACTTGAGGAAAGGTTTGCACCTCGAGAGATTTGATCCCTCTCGGCGCTTGATAGATCCAGAGTTAAATTGGATCTAGGCTCGTTTCAGTCGTGTTCGGCCAAGGAAAATCTGTCGAACATATGATTAATTTTATCAATAATATGTAAATACAGATAATATAAATATAATAATTTTATATATGCTAAATATGTCTGATATTTATCTAGTCATTTTAATTTTAAATTTTTCTTAATTACTTCAGATTTTTGAGATGATAAATATTGTTAATAACTTTAATGATGAAATAATTTGTTTGAATGCAAACTGACAATGTAATAGTGTTGAATGATAGAAAATGAAAATAATAAGAATGTAGTCAATTACAAATAGTCTTCATTGTGATCAATCTAAAATTATTTTCTTTTATTATTCTTATTGTCAGCCTTATTAGTTTTTCATCTTTTCATATCGATTATAAATTAATATGGTATTATAATTCATTTTCTAAACAAAAAAATATGATATTAAAAGTCACATTCTTAAATTAATATGATATTATATTTCATTTTCTAAACAAAAAAATATGATATTAAAAGTCACATTCTCAACTGAATATGAAAAATAATTATAACTCCATAAATTAATATGATATTATAATTCTTTTTTCTAAACAAAAAAAATAGTAAAAAATGTTTTTAGTTTTTTGTTTTATATACTTACTTGAATCTTCATACAAGAATCTCAATATGAAAAAGAATGACAAATTGCTTTTACAAGTCATTTCTATCTTTATAAGCTTTATACAAGATTCTCAACAAAATATGAAAAATGAAAAAGAGTGACAAGAATGACACAAAATACGAAAAAGAGTGACAAGAATGACAAATTGCAAGAATCTCAATATGAAAAAGAATGACAAATTGCTTTTACAAGTCATTTCTATCATTATAAGCTTTATACAAGATTCTCAAATATGAAAAAGAGAAAAAAATTGCTTTTACAAGTCATTTCTATCTTTATAAACTTTATACAAGATTCTCAAAAATATTCTCAAATATGAAAAAGAATGACAAATTGCTTTTACAAGTCATTTCTATCTTTATAAGCTTTATACAAGATTCTCAAAAAGAGTGACAAGAATGACACAAAATATGAAAAAGAGTGACAAGAATGACAAATTGCAAGAATCTCAATATGAAAAAGAATGAAAAATTGATTTTACAAATCATTTCTATCATTATAAGCTTTATACAAGGTTCTCAACAAAATATGAAAAAGAGTGACAAGAATGACAAATTGCAAGAATCTCAATATGAAAAAGAATGACAAATTGCTTTTACAAGTCATGAAAAAGAGTGACAAGAATGACAAATTGCAAGAATCTCAATATGAAAAAAGAATGACAAATTGCTTTTACAAGTCATTTTTATCCTTATAAGCTTTATACAAGATTCTCAACAAAATATGAAAAAGAGTGACAAGAATGACAAATTGCTTTTACAAGTAAATTTTATCTTTATATACTTAAAATATTAAGTATTTGAATCTTGTGATATGATATTATTACTCACATTCTCAACCAACCAAACTTAATATGAGAAAGAGTGACAACTTATTGTTATTACTCACATTCTCAACCAACCAAACTTAATATGAAAAAGAGTGACAACTTACTGTTACAAGTCAGTCATTTTTTATTTTTTATATGACTGAAATATTAAGAATTTGAATCTTCATACAAAATGTAGCTCATCAGGTACTTCAAAATCTTCATACAAGATGTAGCTCATCAAGGACTTCATACAACAAGTACTTCAAGGACTTCATAGTTTCTAAGGGTAGAATCCCTTAATCAAACCCAGATATCAGAACACTGATGCTGGTGAAACTTCAAGGGTAAAATCCTTCAATCAAACCCACATATCAGAGAATAGTGACCGTCACCATTGCATATGAGCAATGGTGACGGACAATAGCCTCCGTCACCAAAAAATTGAACGTCACCAAAGGTGGCGTCGCCGAAAGTATAGGTGTTGTGGTGACATTCAAGGCCCGTCACCAATAATGATTTATAGTGACGGATATTGACCGTCACCATTTCATATGAGCAATGGTGACGGACAATAGCCTCCGTCACCAAAAAATTGAACGTCACCAAAGGTGGCGTCGCCGAAAGTATGTGTTGTAGTGACAGTCAAGGTCCGTCACGAATATTAATTATAATGACGGATAGTGACCGTCACCATTTCATATGAATAGCAATGATTTTTTGTGATGGACCTTTCATGGCCGTCACTATTGGTGCATATATATAGCGACGTTCATTGACCGTCACCATAAACGCATTGGTGACATCAAGGTCCGTCACGAATAATGACTATAATGACAAACAGTGACCCTCACCATTTCATATAAACAACAACGATTTATGGTGACTGACCTTTAATGGTCGTCACTATTGATGCGTATATATGGTGGCGTTCGTTGACTGTCACCATTTCATATTTTGGTGAGGGTCGAAAAATGTCACCATAAGCTCATTGGTGATGGTCAAAAGAGCATCCGTCACCAAAAAATGATCTTCGTCATTCCCTATATATGAATATCAAGGCACGATGGAATCGAACCACCAACCTCCTGCTTGTAAAGCAGGTGCTCTTCCATTGAGCTAGCACCCTTTAAAGAATTAGACTTTAAAATAGCAATTGCCCCTAAAGGTGCAAAGATACACCAAAGGAATAAGAACCAGGAAAACTGAAAGAACTCAGTGTCCT
>JAXQQM020062948.1:0-56824 GCA_034641835.2 Pinus albicaulis | reverse complement strand
TTATTTTCACTCCATTATTCACCAATATCTTCACATTTTACCTTCATAATGACTCACCTCCATATCATTACATCTCACCTCATTATTGGGTCATAACTATGTTTTTCCAAAGTTTATTAATTCTAATATTTTAAAAGTGAAATTTTATGGCTAAAACTTAGAAAATAATATGCTTATACTTATACCTTCAATAATAGCATGAGTTTGTTGACATGTGTAGGCAATAAAGGAAGCTTCCAAGACACCTTATGTGGCCTTGATGATCAACGGAATTTAAGAGGAATAACCTCATGGAAAAGATTATGATGAGATCATGGAGATTAGGTTATGTCTGGGGATGTGGTTAGAGTGGATATTATGTATGATCATTATGAGTTTACTTATTTAGATAAATAGGAGTACCTCCTCCATTCCAAGAGGAGGACTCTTAGAGCATTGTATCCAATTGATAATGGAATAGAATAAAGCTTCATTTTTCATATATTTCCATTATGTAGTTTTAGATGTAAATTGTGTTTATGGAATTTCTGTAGTTTTAGATATAGGTTTCCTTAATGTAGTATATGGAATAAATGGTCTTGTTCTTAAGAGAATTGAGCTCACTCTAAAAGGATGAGAGAAACATTTTATTTCATATTAGATTTTGTTTCATTTCATTGCTTAGATGTTTAAGGAGTTGTGTGTGATTGATGAATGAATTATAATGGAATACTTTACATGTCTCTTAAGTTAAGAGCTTCTTTCATTAATAATTTATCCATCTTAAGTTCTTGGTTTTAATCTCTGATTCATTAAGTGGTAATTGAGGTGAAAGTGGATTTCTTGATTCAAGAACCATTTCAATATTATTCCTCTTTTTAAACTAATTGAGTTAGAGTTATAGAATATATTACTTTCAGCTTTTGAATAGCCTTGTCTTTATTTCAAATTTCTGGTTTTATGAATGATTTCTCTATGATACTCTAGAGGGAAGGACAAACTGTGACCTCCCTAAGTTAGGAGCTTTTTTTATCTCAGAACTTGCATAGAGAATTGAATCATAAACAATTTAGTTAGACAGAGAGTTAGTTGCCTACTCCTGCATATATAATGCTGGCACCATCACAAGCTCACGAGTTTCCCTGGTCGATAATTTAATGCAGCAATTTGTTCAAATAAATTGCCCAACATTTTGGCGCCGTTGCCGGGGATGGTGCTAAGGGATTAGGCATTAGAAATTTAATTTAGTACTAGCATTTTTCTTTAGACAAAATAATTTGTGAACCCTGGTGACAGCAGGATCTTCACAAAGGAGTTTAAGTTTGAATTTTCTGATGTTTAATGTTTAGCTAGTTTTAAATTTCGTCATTTCAAAAACACCCCCCTGCATAAATAAAAACAAATCAAGCGATGAGTATGCTCTCTTCCTGCGCTTCGTGCGATCAGGAAGATCAGAAAATCAATTGATTTATTCAAATAAAAAAAAACTCTTGCTGAAAAATTGATTTGCGTACCGACCTTAACTGGAGACTGAAATCCTCCAATAAGAAAAGCTGGGTGGAGTAGAATGGATGCAGTAAATAGTGGGTAATTGCCTTAAGAGTTGATTAGTTCTCACAGAAAAAAAAAATCACAACTCTGAATTTGCTCTTTCATTGTAAACACATTGTCAAGTTGTTGGCGTGAATGACAATCAAATATAGATCAAAAGCTTTATTTCATTCCTTAAATTCTTTACCTTCATATGCTGGACTCCATTACCATGCACAGCAATTGATTTCTATTGCCAAAAGCTTCACGAAATCGCATCAGTTTCAAAACGCGATTTTAAAATGGATTTTCTGAGCAAACTAAGATGAATTAAAAAAACTGAGACATGGGTTTTTTCCAGAACGGGGGTAATTAGGTGACTCGTGAGAAATTTCCTGAAATTTGCAGCGGTTTAGGAGAAAATTGAGGTTCTTTCAATCACAATTTAACATATTGCGCCCAGATCCGTTTTTTTTCCGTTTCTTTTGGTTTGTTTGAATTTTTAGTTTTAATTTGTTTTGTATTTAATGTTATATGTTATGTTTTTTTATTTGTTTTGATTCATATTTATATATTTTTAGTTAATGTTGATTTGTTTTGATTTGTATTTGTTATAATTTCTTTTTATAGTTAATATTTGATTTGCTATGATTGTATTAATATATTAATATATTAATTATATTAATATATTAATTATATTAATATATTAATATATTGTTATAATTATATTAATATAGTTGTAAATTTTTATTTTTATTTTATTTTTCTTTTGTTAATTGTAATTTGTTATAAGTTGATGTCTATGTTTGTTATTTAAGGTTTGTTATATTTGTATTAATATATTAATGTATTAATATATTAATTATATTAATATATTATATATTGATATAATTGTATTAATTGTTATAGTTGTAGTTTGTTATTATTATTATTTTTAATTTGTTGTATATAATTGTTGTTATGTTTGTTGTTATATGATTGAATTAATATATTGTTAGGTTATGATTTTTATTAAAAAAAATAAAAATAAAAAATAAAAAAAAATAAAAAAATAAAAATTGTGTTTTGTGACAGTAGTTGTTTTGAAGGATTTGAGGGGCAAATATTGGCATTTTATAAAGTAAAGAACATTGGCATAAAAAAACTTTGGTGAAATGCATATTGAGAGAATAATGGAATTGGATGAAACCGCAACAGTTGGTACAATGGAAAAATAAAAAATAAAAAAATAAACACACTTTTCACAAAATTCACGCAGATTTGAAAATAAATAATGGAACACTTGGAAACAAATTTTAAAAATCAATTGGAGGATTCAATTCTATTTCGATAGCATCAAGATGGTATAAACTCATCACATGGTTCTTGTATGCTTTACATAACAGAATTGCGAAGCACATTTCATGAGTTATCTGACAGGGAGTATTATTTTTCATGGTTATTTTTAAGAATGGATTGATTTTAATATCATGATTAAGTCAATTTCAACACCTTTGATTGTCCTTAATTTGTTTTATTTGGTATAAAATTTTTGCGTAAGAATCATGAAGGAAATGCGCATTCCTTCTCGAACACACTTATGTTTCTTTTTGTCAAGTTTTTTTTTACAGGTTACAGGACGACAAAGCGATCATTACGGAGACTACATTGTGACGACAATTAGTCTTCCAAAGACTAAATTCATGAAAAATTCTCAAGACAAATCCATGTCCACAACCATTACCTTCCACCTCCCTTTCTGAAAAGATTTTGAATTCCACCAATTGTAAATCCATAAAGCATATCATTTCCATATCCATTTTTCATAGCAAGAGTTCTTCTTCATTCACCATGCATTTCCTTTCATCTATCCCTAACTCATCAATAAAAGCCATTTTCCATTTCCATTTCCATTTTCATACCATTTTTTTTCATTTCCGCCAATAAAACCCTGCTTGAGTCAAAGTCCTAGAGTCTAAGTATCATTGAAAAACACCTAGAGGCTTGCATGCCTTAATGGCAAGTACTCTTGCCAATGAACAATGTGAGTACATTAATATCACTTGTTCGTTGGATCTTGTAGGTGACTCGACCACGACAAATTTATTCGTACCTACAAAGATGTGTTAGGCATCCTGACTCCCATTGGACTCAATGGTGGGAGCTCTTGTGTTGGCTAGGGGCATTCATTAACGGCCACTAAGTCAACAACTTCTTGCTATGTTCGACATCGACACATTTAATCACATAGCAAGATTTGTGCCATCGAGCGTTGAAGACTTGAAGACCCATATTTTGCAGCAGATGAAGCCAATTTCCATTCATTGTATTTCCATTCATGGTATTCATTGTATTTCACTTGAGGACAAGTCAATAAATAAGGCCGAGAGGAAAATGTAACTTCTATATTTTGTATACCTTCCAAGCCTTATAGATTTTCATCCATATTCAGCAAACTCATCGGATTCATCATCCAGCAGCAGATACAACTTTCAGCCATGTTCAGCAGACTCCTCAGATTTTTCATCTAGTAGCAGCAGATCCAGCAGCTGATACGACAATGCAGATCCATCTTTCATCCACCATTTTCACAACAGTTTGCAGTCACACATGCACGACTCTCGCCTATTTTTGGAAGGGTAAGTTAAGGTATGCTATTTTCTAACTTTTAACCATTAAATTCCTTGAAATGTTAGAATAATAATTTTTGGAAAAAAAAAAAAAAAACTTCACTTCCTTTCCTTTCATTGCCAAAGCCATCCATTTAATGGGAAGGATACATTTACATACATGCTTTGTCACATTCATATCCACAGTTATATATCACATTATAAACCCACTTACCTTCAAAATATATTTACTATTACATGAGCATACAAATGGCTTTGTCTAAAGTATTTAAAAGTTAATTGGATGCCAATAGAATCAAGGTTGTTACACAAGAACCAACCATGATGCATTCCAACAAAAATACTCTGCCATAAAAAGCACATTATCATTATGCAAAGATCATACAATGAACGCAACAAACAAAATATGGTTGAAACACAAGAACCAACCAAGTTATAGTTCATCAAAATAACGCTTTGCAAAAGTTAAGTAAATGATCTCATGCAGAGTTTAGGCCAAAGCTCAAGTACCAAAAAGTAATGTAATAGATTGCATGAGGACATGCAATACCTTCAGTTTGGGGGTATGTTGGGCCTCAAAATAGTCTCTATTTTCACTCCATTATTTATCAATATCTTCACATTTTACCTTCATGTCACCTCCATTCCACCTCCATATCATTACATTCACCTCATTATTGGGTCATAACTATGTTTTTCCAAAGTTTATTAATTCTTAATATTTTAAAGTGAATTTATGGCTAAAACTTAGAAAATAATACGCTTATACTTATACCTAACAATTAGCATGAGTTTGTTGACATGTGTAGGCACAAAGGAAGCTTCCAAGACACCTTTATGTGGCCTTGGATGATCAAATTCGAATTTAAGAAGATAAACCTCATGGAAAAGATTATGGAGGAGATCATGGAGGATAGGGTTATGTGTCTAGATGGTTAGAGATATTAGTGGATGATCATTATGAGTTTGTTACTCCTCTCATTGTATAAATAGGAGTAACTCCTCCATTCCAAGAGGAGGACTCTTAGAGCATTGTATCCAATTGATAATGGAATAGAATAAAGCTTCATTTTTCATATATTTCCATTATGTAGTTTTAGATGTAAATTGTGTTTATGGAATTTCTGTAGTTTTAGATATAGGTTTCCTAATGTAGTATATGGAATGTCTTGTTCTATGAGAATTGAGTCACTCTAAAACCATGAGAAACATTTTATCTATATTAGATTTTGTTTCATTTCATTTAGATGTTTAAGGGTAAGGATTTGTGTGGATTGAATTGATAGAATGAATTATATTGAATACTTTACATGTCTCTTAAGTTAAGAGCTTCTTTCATTAATAATTTATCCATCTTAAGTTCTTGGTTTTAATCTCTGATTCATTAAGTGGTAATTTAGGTGAAAGTGGATTTCTTGAGTCAAGAACCATTTCAATATTATTCCTCTTTTTAAACTAATTGAGTTAGAGTTATAGAATATATTACTTTCAGCTTTTGAATAGCCTTGTCTTTATTTCAAGTTTCTGGTTTTATGAATGATTTCTCTATGATACTGTAGGGAAGGACAACCAGGACCTCCTAAGTTAGGAGCCCGCTTATCTGAGAACTTCCCTTGCATATTATAGTAGGTTGCGGAGGGCAAGGTTGCTGACTAGCCGAAGCAGGTTGCTTGAGAGCAGCCCGAGACGATTGCATCATACAAACATTCGATGAGCTGGGGTCAGAGATAGGAGGAGGAGGAAGACCAGGGAAGGTTATGAGCAAAGAGGAGTCTTTGTAGATGCCAGGAGAGACACTGGTCAAGGAATCGACGGTTTTCTTGTCGGCTACAGAAGAGATGGTCGTCTCAGGTTAGGTCTGATATTTTGGCTCATGATATGTCAACTGGTCAATGGTGAATATCTTTCCATTATGAGGGAAAGACATCTTGTGGAAAACCGCGGATGGGACAGCAGACATATCATAGGTGTAGCTTCGCCCCAATAGAATGTTGTAGTATAGCGGGGCATTGATGACTTCGACGTCAACGCAAACAGTCTTACCGGCAAGGGTGATAGGACAAGTACGGAAGAGGCTAATGGGCTGGGAGGTGTGGCCGTCCCACACTCGAAGGGTGATCGTGGAAGGGGCCAGCTCAGGGGATCCGAGTTGCTTCCAAACCGAAGAGGAAATCACATAGGTGGATGCCCCCTCATCAATTATACACCGTGAAATGTTGGCGTTTCGGATTTTGACTGGGATTTGGAAGGCGACGGAAGCAGGAAGAGGGGGATGGTCCGATTGAGTGGCATTGAAAACAATCATTTGGTCATCAGCAGGATCTACAGCGCCCACGAAAGATAGTAGAGCCTTCTTTTGAGAAGGGCACGACTGGAGGAGTTCCAGTGTGGAAATGGCAGCAGGGGATTGCGCCAAATCATCTACTATACTATACGAATGAGCACCTCGACCGAAAGCAACGTTTCGATGTAGGGGTCCCTTAGGAATCTTGGTATGAACCTCAAATTTGGGTTGAGGGATATGTAAGGGGCCACTGGATGTCGAAAGAGGCTCTGTTGAACTTGAAGGAGGAGGCGCGGGGGCAGACTGAGCAGGAGGATTGGGGTACTGGCAAGACCGAGTTTGAAGGTGAAGGTCGATGGTCGGGGAAGGATCAGAGTGCATCATAAGGATCTGGTAATCAGAGGAACCAGAAAGGGAAGGGGGAGTGGCGACCTGGCTGTCAGGTGGTTGGGTAGCCATGAATCCTTGCTGAGGGAAAGGATAAGTAAACACAGCTGGTTGGGTGGTGGCCACATTAGGAGGAGCATGAGGGGAGGCATGTTTTCCGCGCAATGTGGCTTGAGACTCCCACATCTGCCGCATCTATGGTAAGAGGGGAAAATCGTGGGTGTAACGACCGTAAACACCGCAACATGAACAAGGCTTATTTGTGCGAATAGGCCTGTCTGGCTTGGGCTGAGTGCCCTGTTGCTGGTTAGCAGTGTTAGGGTCAGTACCTTGAGGATTGGGTCCACGAGTACCAGGGGTAGATTGATTTTGATTGCCTCTCCGCCTTCTTTTAGAGGAAGGGGGATTAGTCGCGCCCTGATGTGCAAATACTTGTCCTGGGGGGGGCTGTAGGTGCTGTTGCTGGGGTTGAGAAGGCAAGGGAGGTGGAAGTGCATATGTTGGAGGAGCTGGAGCACCAGGCTGCGGATAAGGATAATGGTTAGGTTGGGCAACATTGAGGTAAGCAGGAGGTTGGGCAAAAGGATGAGGCATGCCGTATCCTGGACTGTCTTCTGGGCAGGAGGAAGAGAGTGCTGAGGTGTTGGCCTCCTAAGGAGACCATAGCCCTTAGGAGGTTGAGTGTACGGATGGAAAAGGGCTCCAACGATCTGGTCGGCGGAATGAGATGCCCCGGGGGCGTTAAACGCGCGCCCCGGGCCTAGGGAGGTCGGGAAGAGCCGGTATAAACATAGCAGTTGGCGTAGATCGAGTCCTTATTTCAAGGCTATTTGGAGGGCGGCTTCTTCGGTTTGAGGAAGTGAGCGACAGCACTCTTGCCGATAGGATCTAGGAGTGCGAAGAGACAGGTCCATGTAAACCCCGTGCGCCAGGAGAGACCCCGACGCAAGCTCGGATTCGTCGCCATTCCTGAACATGGGCAGAAAGGCGTGTTGAAGAGGATTGCTTGAAGGAAGTCAAGAGCTCCGTGCCGGTATCGTATCGGAGAGGGAGCTGGAAGTACGACAAAAAGGCTTGGGCAAGAGTCTCAAAGGTGGTATGGGTAGAGGTGGCTTGTTCGACATACCATTTAGAAGCTTCGCCGGTAAGCGTGTGTTGGAACAAACGAAGACGGATGGAGTCATCGGTAATGGAATTGGAGGAACACCACATGTGGAAATATCGGACATGATTGGTTGGATCTTCTCCAGCAAGGCCTTCGAACTTAGGGATGTCGGAGGGGAGCTTGGTTGGCATAGCAGGCCAACCAACATTGTGGCGGATAGGGTCATTAATCAACTGATTGAAATCGGGGAGGCTGAGGCCTGCAATGTACGACAGCAAGGGTATGGCCGAGGTAGTTCCTATGGCGGTTCCGCTAGTAGTGATTTCGACATTAGGGCCTGGAGCACCGCTAACGTTAGGCCCTGGACCAGACATGGTGAAGGTGACAGGGGGAGAACCAGGAGGAGAAGGAGAACCCAATGAATCAGAAGAGGAGTCGGAGTGTGGACTCGGAGGGGGACTGGCTCGACGACGGAGGGACGGAGCAGGTCGATCGACCGGAAACTGAGGGTGAAGGCCAAGAAGTCTCCGGGAAAGGCACCTTAGGGGTGCAATGATGACGGGAAGAAGGAAACCGACAAGGGAAAAAAGGGGCAGAATCAAGTGAGGTTAAGGGAAGAAAAGGTGCAGTGACAATTGATTTTAGAGTCTTTGCTAGGTGGTGTTAACCAGGCGCTTCTTCACTTAGGGTCAGTGTGTGGCGTGCGTTAATTTTAATTTTTAAACCCTTTCCGTTTTGAGAGCAAGAAAAAAGTGTGCTGCGTAACTGAAAATAAATCTGCAGAGAACAGTATATAATGCTGAAAAAATAGAAAATTAACAGCTACTTGTGCATCTATCTAACCCAAGAAGGTGGGTCTCTCAAAACTAATGTTAAAAAAAGAAAAAGAAAAAAAAAGGGCAAAAATCTAGTCAAAACACACTTAAAAAGAGGCCAATAGATCTAGGGTCAAAAGGGACAGGGATCTAAAGGGTAAAGCTGCTGAAAAGAGGTGCAGATCACAGCCAAGAGACAGAGGCAAGGTGGTTGGAAAAAAGGGAAGAAATCAGCAAAAAGCGGAAAGGACAGGGAGGAGGTCCTAAAGAGAGGTCCAAACAAAACGACAAGAGGTGATTTGAAAGGAAGGAAGGCTGATTTAAAGGGATCTGAGGAGGAGGTTCCAGATCTGAAAAAAGGAAGGCTGAAACTCTAAAAAACAGACGGCTGAAACAGCTAAAACTCTTCCAAAAAAAGTGGAGGGTACTAAAGCCCTAGGGGGCTAGGTTCCCACTTAGATGAGTAGAAACAGATCAAAACTTGGTCAAAGCAAGCTGAGACAGAGGCTGGAAAACCCTGACAGAAGCTTCAACAAAACCCAGAAAAATTGCAGAAAAATCACTGAAAAATTGGCAGGTCGCAGATTCTGACCTGTTTTCAGTGCAGGTCACAGAAAAGAGGCTGAAAAGTGCGACCTGGAGGTCCAGGTCGCAGGTTATGGGCCAAAAAGTGCGACCCCCCATTTCGATTGTCTCGGCGGCAGATTTTCAGAAAAGTTGTCGTCTCAGTTGCGGCTGGTGACGCTTACCTGCGCAATAGGGCCACAAACACACAGAAGTTAGAAATTTAATTTTTTAAGGTTTTATGTGAGAAAAACAACATAAAAATAGGGAAAATAAACAGCTGAAAAGAAACCCTAGGGTCTGAAGTAGCTGGATATGCAGGAATATGAAAAACGACAGCGGTCGTAATTTAAAACCCGTGTGGAGTCGCCATTTGTTAGTATGAATCCTTTGTCGAATTGTACGAAAAAGGACCACTTTAGCTACGCATAACTAATAGCCCTAACAACAAAACTGGCTTCCAATATCTTCAGATCTGCGGTTAGTTGAACAAGAAAAGAGCTGCAAAAAACCAGATCTATGCATGGAAAGACATTAAGCAGTAAAAACAAGGGTTTGCTCCATATACCAATAGACAAGACAAGAACAATTTTTGAAAGAATTTTTGTATTAATTGGGCACCTGGGAGGAAAACAAAAAGGCGTATCCAATTCTCCTCAGTGGGATGGGTTCTTGGAAGTCCTCAGCACTTCAGATCTAAGATTTCTCTCTCTTGTTGGTGTAGAAAACCCACACAAAGAATGGAACTCAAAGGGAGCTCACACAGCAAATGGTAGAAAAAGGTGACCAAGTGTATAGATCCAGAGTGATCTAATAGGCAACAAAAGGTGAAGAATGGTAGGAAAAACCCTCCTATTTATAACAAAATATTGGGTCATTCTAGATCTTGGTGCATGAGTTAACCAGATCTAGATCCACTTTTTATGGAATATTTTATTATATTTGTTGGAGGGAAAAGGTATTTGACTTGGGTCAAATCCCTTGATTAGTTAAAAATAAATAAATAAATGATTTATTTATCTTTTTAAGGAAGTGGTTGGAAGATAATCAAATAAATAATGATTTATTTAATTATTTAAGGAAGTGGTCGAAAGATAATCAAATAAATAATGATTTATTTAATTATTTGTGGGTGATTTGGTCATATTTAACAAGGAATATTATCTAAATAAGATTTAAATAATTATTCCTAGAAAATAATAAGATAAATAAAAGGTTTATCTCATTAATTTCTTTGTTTTTGGGTTAAACATGACTGAGAATAATAATTAAATTATGGTTTAATTAATTATTCCATGAGGAAAATCAAACAAATATAGGTTTGTTTAATATTTCCTTTTGGGGTTTCCTGTTTGGACCATAAACAACCTAATAAATGTGGTTTATTAAGTTATTTAACATATTGAAGGCAATTTTACTTAGGGTAAAATTGGTCTTACATGTTGTACTTGGGTCCATCTAATGATAATAGGTTAGATGACCAAAAAATGGTGTAACAGTGGGCCCGAGGTCAATCGGAATCGGAGGTAAAAGGAGAGCGGAGTGCAACATATGTGAAACGCTGATGTTGATTGAGCGATGGATTGTGAGCCGTTGGATCGACGTGGGTAGATTGACAGTGCAAGATTAATTGGGAGTTAGCTGTTGGGAGGGATCAATCGGAGGAGAGGAATTAAAAGTGCCGATTAGATATGGGTCGTCCAATCATTGATTAGATCAACGACCAACATATCATCGGGTGGGGCCAATACAATCGCATTGGAGTGGATAACAAATATGGTGCAATGTGATCGGAATGGGAGGTGCGATCGGAGGGGAAGGTTTGTGATTGTGATGGGAAGCGGCGGGGTTTTATAATATAACACTTCGAAATTTATTATAAAGTTCCAAAGCATGGAGGGGAAGTGGTTTGGAAGGGCGGGGACTTTATATAAAACTCTTATTATAAAGTTCTATGGCAATGGTGGGGAAGTGGTTTATGAAATAAATCGCACATGTATTAAAATGATTTATAATGCGATTTTGTAAATCAGAAGGGGAAAATGGGTTTTTATAAGGAAAATATTAAAACTTTAAACATAAAATTTGAAGGGAAAAAATGGGAAATAGGGATCATTTGAAGATATAGGGAATTTTACTTCACTTAAGCATAAATTTCAATCTAGAAGTCAGTTTTAAAAGTGTAATATACCGTTGGAAAGCTCTTTCCGGGCTCTTTCTGATGGATCTACTTGGAAGATGATTTGGTGCTAAGCATGCTGTGAAAAAATTCTCTGAGGGCAGGATGATGAATTTCTGGAGATGGCAGCTTCTGAATTGTGACTTATTACATATGATGATATAAAATTACATAATGAATGATAATAAAGGAAAAATATCATGTTTTCACCTCAAAACATGTTTTGAGGTGAAAATTACATCGAACTGAATAAAATATATCTTTTATCTTCCAGGTGTTGTGACTTTGAATTTATTGACTTCCTCATGACCTTGTTGATATTTATTGACATTTGACTCATTAATTTGACCATGGTGAGACCCTAGAAGCTAATGAGATGCATCCTATGACCTAATGACATGATTTTGAAAGTGAAAGTAACTTATGACCCAAGACCATAGAAAGGAAAATCAGCAAGTACCTCATGAGGGAAAACTGATAAAAAATTACTACCATCAATGAATCCATCACCTAGCGGAATGGTGAAATTTATTCGGTATGAAAATCCTAATATGAAAATGCGAAAGAGCAGTTTTGATCATTGATGGAAGTATGACTAGACTGAAACTAACACATATCATATCATTCATGTCTAAATGATTGTATTCTATATAGAGGAGAATATGTGGACAAAGAGATATGTCCGAAATGTGGGCATGACAGGTATGATAAATAAAAAAGAAGGGTAAATCATGCGGTCCTCCTTTTAAGATATTGAGGCACATGCCTATAATCCCAAGGATTCAAAGGCTCTTTTGTTGCAAAGAATTAGTTATGTTGTAGGGATGTCATGCCTCACACAGAAGTGAGTTGGGAGTTATGTGAATCCCAATTGATTCAATAGCCATGAAGCATATAGAGGCTACATGGCCCGAAAAATTTAAGGATGAAGTATGAAGTCTATGACTTAGCATAGCCATGGATGGAATCAACCCATAATCCCTCCAAAACACCAAATATTATGTTTGGCCTGTAGTAGTGATCAATAATAATATCCCTGCATGGTTTTCCGTGAAGAATGAACATCTTATGTTGGCTCTCATAGTCCCTGGTAGAAGACAAGTGAAGAATATGATGTTTACTTACAACCACTGGTAGATGAATTGAAGGAATTATGGGATGAGATAAATGTATACGATGTATCAAGACCCATGGAAGTAGAGAGGAGTTTTACGTTGTACGGCATATGTGCCTACACGACACATGATTATCCAAGCTTAGGAGTTTTCTCTGGTAAATTACATGTTTATTGATTTGTTTATATACGTAAAAATATTCTTTCGCATATTAGTTATTTAATTTGTTGTAATTGTTCTGATCTTCATGATATTCTTTAACATTCCATGCATAAATTATATACAATAATCTCGCAGGTCTTGTAACAAAAGGGTATTTTGGATGTAAATGTTGTGGACCTTCTCTGAAAGCTAGATGGTCCAAGGACCTACGAAAGCTAGTGTATGATTGCTCCAGGCTATTCCTCCCAGAAGAACACTCTTACAGAAGAGCAGCATCCGCTTTCAATGGTAAATGAGAGAGAACCCAAAGGCCTCCAATAACGACACCAGCGGAATGGCTTAGAGCATATGAGATAGAGAAGAAGAAGGAGTTCATAGAAATTTTCGATTCAAATGGGGAGCCTATGTTCAATGATCCAGAATTATTCGACACCTATGTTGAGAAATTGCCCATTGGGATGAAGAGAAAATCTATATTTTATAACCTCCCAAATTGGGAGCATCTTAAGATTACCCACTTATTAGATACCATACATATATTTAAAAATGTTTCATCTTCTTTATGGAGGCACATATAATAAAAAAAAAGTGACACATTCACTGTTAGGAAAGATATTATTACTTAAAAAACTAAAAAGAAACATTAGCCAAGACGATTAGAAAGTATAGGATCAGAGGCAGGCACTGGTCCCTCTAATTCATGGTATTTCAAAGAAGATGATGTCCCATGGATTTTACAAAAAGATGTTCTTTCTTTAGCAAAGGAAGTTATAATGGGTGTGAGGGTGACATCTTCATACGGGTCTTCACTATGGCGTTGCTTCACCATGGATGACCATTTGTCGGGGTTGAAATCCCATGACCATTTGAATCTTCTAAGAGTACGTATGATGTCAAAAACATGATTTTTTTTTTATATTAATAAATTTTATCCCATGCAGGGATCATAAAACATAACTAATTTTTTATATTATTGCACATGTTTATAAATTTCCTGTGTCATTATCCTTTTTTCGTGCATGGGTGTGTTAAACACGAATTCCTTAAAGACCTAGGATGTGCCATATCTAAATTATTTGCATTTGTACGTTGGATCACGTCAAAGTAGATTCATGTGGCTATCATTCCATGGTGGCATCAAGAGATAGTTGAGATTGTTTGTATGTTTGAGAAGGAACTGCTGACGAGTTTCATGGAATTGCAGGTTCATCTTCTAATCCACCTAGTAGATGAGGTTGAATTAGTTGGGGTAGTTTCTTGTCGTTGGATGTTCTTCTTAGAGAGGTACATGAATAAATTGAAAGGTTTTTTTCGACAAAGGGAAAAACCCGAGGGGTATATGGAAGAGGGGTACCTATCATATGAGTCTTTCTATTATGCAGTGAGTATATCAAGCAGATCGAAAAAAACTAGGTTTGATGATTTGGGACGATGAAAGGGATGAAGACAAAAGAGAAGGGGAGTTGCTCCAAAAGAATGGAAAAAAATGCTTGATAAAGAGTAAGCGACTTATAATTTTTCAAATTTACACAAAGTAAATATTCATGTTGAACTTCGATATACTGTATATTTTGATCTCTATGTACTATACAATGTCTGATTGATTTCATCAACGAATGCAGAAATTGACGCATTGTACGAAAAAAAGGGATGAAATGGGATAGTGACAGGAAAGAATTCAGACAATTGAATGGGAGATGTGTGCCTTATCCCGATAATTTAAAAGAAAATATTCCAAAAATATGCCCCAATAGTTAGGTTGCTGACCAAGTCAGAGAGAAATACAGTGCAACCGGTCGTTACTCGCGTGCTGAAGAGGATGCGCTAAATGTAGGGATTGGGTGTAGAAACTCGGTAATAATATATTTAATTTATATGTACATTTGAAACTTAATAATGCGCCTTTCAAATTTAATTACATCTATATTTCATATTTTAATTGTTGGGTTATTATAAGACACATGACACTATGATTTTTTAACTTTTTTATTGGTGCATTTGTTCCCATCTATGTGGGCATATGGACACCATTTTCACACAGAAAATGCCAATGATGGACACATCACACAAGAGTGTGGAGTGGAAGTCAAGTTTGATCAATCTAGTCGATCTAGCCACCATGATGAAAACCTAGTACGAGGGACGCTAGGTTACGTCGGAAAGATACAAGAGATCATTGAAGTGGATTTCTCTTCTTTCCAATGTGTTATTTTTAGGTGCAAGTGGTAGGACACATTTGATCAGAATAATGTAAAGGAATATTATGATAGTAGGCTGATATGTATCAACTCTAGAAAGATGTGGGATGAAGCTAAGGAGCCCTATGTTTTCCACAAACATTGCAACCAGGTGTTTTTTTACCCAGATGTGTTGGATAGGGATTGGTGGTTCGTATTGAGACATGACCCTAGACCAAAACATATTTTTGAGAACAATAGTGTTATCATGCCATGTGGGATGGAAGATAATGAGGGTGATCATGAGAACCGAGAGTGATATGGTACATGTGTTATTTCATCAATATTTATACTTTTTAAGATAGGTTTTTATAAAGAAGAGGAATTAACTACCTTATAACTTATAAGACTCTTTTTTTCGAAACATTATAATATGTATTTTGAATTAATTGGTAATTTGCATTGTATTAATGTTAAAATCAATATTCCACTTGATAATTTGCAATTATGTTGATCTCAAAAATAACGACGTACTGTATAAAGTTATGTAAAATCATAATATTTTACGTACAATTAGAATTAGAATTAGAATTAGAATTTTACAATTTCACATACAATTACAAATATAATTACAATTACAATTTTAGAATTTTACACACAATTACAATTTTACAATTACAATCATTTCACAGTAATACAATTAAAATTTTACAAATATTTTACATACAATTAGAATTAGAATTACAATTACAATTTTACAATTTCACGTACAATTACAATTAAAATTAAAATTAAAATTACAATTAAAATTACAATTACAATTACAATTACAATTTTAGAATTTTACATACAATTATAGTTATAATTTTAGAATTTTACATAAAATTTACAATTACAATTACAATTTTACAATTTTACATATATACCATTACAATTACAATTTTAGAATTTTGCATACAATTACAATTTTAGAATTTTACATACAATTTTACAATTTTATATGTTTACAATTACAATTACAATTTTACAATTTTACATATATACCATTACAATTACAATTTTAGAATTTTACATACAATTACAATTTTAGAATTTTACATAAAATTAGAATTAGAATTAGAATTTTACAATTTTACATATATACAATTACAATTAAAATTTTACAAATATTTTACATACAATTACAATTAAAATTACAATTACAAATACAATTACAATTTTAGAATTTTACATACAATTAGAATTAGAATTACAATTTTACAGTTTTGCATATATACAATTACAATTAAAATTACAATTACAATCATTTCACAATAAAGTAAATATTACAATTACAATTAAAATTTTACAAATATTTTAGATACAATTACAAATAAAATTACAATTACAAATACAATTACAATTTTAGAATTTTACATACAATTACAATTACAATTACAATTTTACAATTTTACATATATACAATTACAATTAAAATTACAATTACAATGACTTCACAATAAATTAAATATTACAATTACAATTACTATTAAAATTTTATAAATATTTTACATACAATTATAAATACAAATACAAATACAATTTTACAATTTTACATACAATTAAATTAAAATGACAATTACAATCACGACATAATATTTAATAAATATCATGATCATTTAATATTAAATTAAATAAACATCACGATCATGATAACCATTGTACAAACATCATATTCGACTAAAAAAAACATTCAAATTCGCTAACATCATCTAATCATCGTGATCATGATCATTTAACAAAACATAATTAGCATTGTATAACATCATCACAACAGAAACATCAAATATACATCACATGTCAAATAACTACTATCACATACACATCTATCTACAAGCTTCACATTAAATGAACATATCTAACATGACCTAACAATATACACATCATGATGATCACCAACATGTAAATTAAGTACAACTACAACATGAGCATAAAATACATGGTGTGTATATATATATATATATATATATATATATATATATATATATATATATATATATATATATATATATATAGAGTAAAAAATATACAACTGTAATATAAATGTCAAATATCAGGTGGTGGTACATCATCAATAGTAGTACTAGTCGAGGTCTGCTCAGTCAATGGTGTAGCCTCGACAAGCTAAGATAGACGCTGATCATCATGGACATGCTGATCTGGTACTGGTGCCTCATGCTGATCAGGATCAACTGTCGGCTGCTCATCGTGATGAATTGACATGGTCGATGGTCCAGCCTGCTCATGATCATGAGTACTGTTGGATACTGCAGGCTGTTGACTTGATGTGGCTGATAGTCGAGCCTGCTCTCCATCATGATTGCTGGTCGATGCTGCAGGTTTCTTATCTGGCATGGCGCGAGGTGAACGATGATCACTCCCCTGATTGTGATCATCAGATGATGCGTCACTACTCACGGATTGTCGACGTACTGCGTCTCGACCATTCATATAATAATGAAGGGCCCTCATCAACCGCATAAATAAGCTTGTAGTTCCTATGAAATGCCGCATCAGGCTGAACATGTCATGCGACATGCCTCTCCACATTTGTACCAGCCTAGCATCGGCCTGTATATCTCTCATAGTGGCGGGCCTAAATCCAACCTCCACAAACAATGCATAGAGTTGGTCATCCAACTACATCATCAATCTACTGTCAAGCCTACGCCTAGCAAAAGGCAGTACCAATGCACCATGAGGACCAGGTCTGTTTGCATCGGCCTCATGATCCTTGTCATCTTCCATATCCTGATCGTCATCAGTATCCACACCTAGATCATTTGGTGGTGCTGGCATCTCATCGCCATCAAATGACCCAATCTCTGCAATATATATATATATATATATATATATATATATATATATATATAGATATATAGATAAGTACACAACAATAATTAGACAATTTCATTAAACAATTTAATAAAAAGAAGTTAAAGAACATGTTAGAATAAATTTAAACCTCTATCATCCGGTGGCTCATCAACTGTGAAGAGGATGTTGGCACACCCTCGCCAATCAAAACTAGCATAAGGACAGGGGACAATAACGAAGGGATGCTCATCAACACTGGCTAGCAACTCCAGTGCATCATACGATATCCTCGTGAAAAACTCAAACTCGCCCTCTTTTGGGCATCATCTGTCCCCACATGTGCATCCATCTATGAAACATCGGCCTACGAGGCTGCCGAAAAAAAGTAGGCCTCGTCTCTGGAAACCTCTCAAAAAATAAACAAAATATCTCTGAAGAAAAATGGAAGTTCACCCTCCCTTGTGCATGAGCACGACATCTATCTAAAGATGTACAAAACTGCCGCAAAAAAATGGAAGACCACCTCACAAGTAATGGTTCCTGTACTAAAGAATCAATATAAAGTAGAAGCATGAAACTTATGCTTTGTCCATCGCTGGTGTTGTGTGAAATGGTGGAAATCGGTAGTGAGAGGCACCTCAAATCCTCTCTACCAAATGAAACAATACGTAACTGACCTTCGGATACCTGAAAATATGAAGGAGACATTATATCTGCACTAATGTATCTCTGGGAGTACACCAATTGATTCCCTGTTGCATAGCCAACTGGGACCTCTGGGAATGAGGGAAAATCCACCCCTCTCCTCGATAGGCTAGTGATGAAATATATTTCCTCCTCAGTGGGCGTGTACCACTGGTTAGGACCAACCCGTAAAGCCTGTAGGTGGGCATTCCACCTACGGATAAGTTGTCGCAAAAACACACCATGGCCCTTTAGGGATGTAGCCTCCTCAAAGAACTTGAGGAGGCCTACCTTCCTTAGGAGCCCCTAGTTAGCTATTGTAATAGGGTGAGGGTACACATCTCTCTCCCTCTCTCGTGCCTCCCACAGGCGAACTATGTGATACTAGTCCGCCTATTGTTGTTGTTGCTCCCTTTCTTCTCTCCTTTCACGTCGTTGAATGATTAGCATATTAAATACAATTTTTTATTAAATGAGACATGTATTTAGGAATATACATATATAAATTTTTCTGAAAAAAAAAATAGTCAGTGTGCCACAAAAAATAGGCATGCACCAGTAATGGCGTGTCTTTTTTTTGTCGTGCACTAGAGGCGGTGCACCAGAAAATTTTCAGTGACCAAAGGTGGTGCACCTGTAAATTTTCAGTGCACCACCCTCTTGGCATTGTTCCAAGGTCAATGGTGTGGTGGTATAATAGACTGCACCGTTGACTATGGACCAGTGTCGGGAGGGCGGTGTGGTGACCAAACTATACGCCCAGGGGTATATAGTTTAGGAAGTGAACTGCCCTCCTAACATCACTACATAGTCAACGGTGTGGTCGTTTACCAGGTCACACCATTGACCATGTCAAATTGCCAGAATGTGGTGTGCTGAAAAAATTACCTGCCCCGAGACAGATATTTCGATCAACACACTGCATTATCGCTATTCGACAGGGTCAACAGTGTGACCGGGTAACCAATCACACCACACTTTTTTAAAATTTTAAAAAATCAGGGTGCGCCATTTCGGTACCACTCCGAAACTGGTGTGGATACCATTAGCACTGGCTGCTGTGTGGCCTGTAAATTTATAGGCAGCACCGGGAACTGGTGCGAGTCGAACGGCTCGAGCGCACCGCGCGAGAATATATATATATTTATTTTAAATATGGTGAATTTTAAGCTATTTTAAAAAACTAATCCAATAAAAGGTTTAATTATGGAAAAAAAGGAAAAAACCTGTACATTTGGCCATTGAGGAGGCATATTGGCTATAGAATTTGTAAAACTAAAATTTCCCACCATTTTGAAAAATTCAAAATGGAGATGGTAGGCAATGGACAACAGTAGTGCGTGCAATGAGAGCACCGATGGCAGGGCGCCTCACACAAGGTAAAGTTGCACCGGTGCTTGAGATCTCTGGAGCACTGAAAAGTGAAAAATGCGTATTTTTGGCCGCAATTTTTTTTTATTTAACCCTGTTCCAATGTGCGGGTTTTATTGGCACACTGGTGTGGTTTATTAAAACTGCACGGGGTTGTTTCAGTTTTGGCATGGGGTTTTAGGATGCACCGATGAGTAATATTTGTAAATAACTGGTGCACTACAGTAATAAGATGCATCGGGCGGGTTTTTACCAAGCACAAGGTGTCCCGGTGTGCCAATGTTTTGTGTGCATCGGTGCTTTCTCTAGTTGAACGCACTAGTGTTGTTTAGGATGATAAATGCACCAGAACAAAAACATCCCCAAGAACCTCCACTCACCAAATTCCTCTAGTAACCTCCACTACAAACGGATGTCTGGGGTATTTTATAAGGGGTTCCTCAAAAACATCCGCTAGAGGGTCTTTTCCTTGTAGTGACAAATACACAGAATGGCACGATGATTGGTTCATTTTCAGCAAAATACCTTCAGGTTGTGTACCATTTTTCAAAACTGCAATGCACCTTCAACAAACAGTTCATGGAGGACTTCATCAAGAAGCACGAGGAACCGATAAAGTCCATAAGAGATTAGAGGAAAGAACCAAATAAACACAAAGAAAATTAGGACTGTAAGTATTCAATAGAATAAATTTCTTCTCCTTTCAGTCAAATTTCCACCATGCTTTGCAGATTGCATGCCTATCCCAATGTTTTTGAATTCCTTGATACTTGGGTTTCCTTAATTGATGGGGCTTCTAAGGGTTATATTTTCTATTGGGCCACCATATTATCCAATAACCTAGCCTAGCACATTCTGGCATTCCTCAGCTCCTGCAGTGTTTCTGAGAACAAAATCCCCCCATTTTATATGTCGACCTACATTATAGATTGTTTATGATTTTCTCGTGATTTCCCGACTATGGGATGGAAATGGACCCCTTTGAAATGCACCTTCAAAAAAGCAATATGCGAGAGACTTCATAAAGAATCACATGGTACCAAATGAGTCCATAAGGGATTATAGGAAGAACCAAATAAACAAAAATTAGAGGAGGATGGTAAGTATTTTATAGACTCACTTTCTTCTCCTTTCAGTCAAATTTCCACAATGCTTTGCAGATTGCATGCCTATCCAAAATTTTCTGAATTATCTGATACTTGGGTTTCCTTAACTGATGGGTGATGGGCCTCTAAATTAGACATAAATTAAGGCCCATCTAACCTTTCTTAGGCACATACAATATATATTAAATCTCTCCTTCTACACTTAATAATGTTTTTTTAAGCTTTAATATGTTCTTAGGAAGGTTTAGAGATAATTGCATATTTTTGCCTAATATTATTTATTTTTGAAGAATATTGTGAGCATATTGGGAAGATTATGAATATTCGGAGAGGGAGATAATTTAGGGAATTTATCCCTACTACTAGAGGATCAATATTGGAGAATAAATGAAAAAAATATCATGAAATTATTGAGAAAATCTGGAGTAATTTTGGAAATTCAATGATTGAGAAAATCTAGGAATGTGTTCCCTGTCATTCAATGCAGATTCCTAGTTTTGAGAACCAGATCCATTTGAGGGATTTTGGAGGGGAAAGCTTCCTCCTTTCAAGGAGAATTATTCCTCATAATTTTGTATAAGTAACAATTCAAATTGACATCTAGGGGCATGTATTGTTTAGTCTTATTGTGGAGAAAAATTGTTGTTTAGCAACTCCACTTTCTTTTCTTGTAGGGATGTACTTGGATCGATTCAATAATGAATATTGGCACCATTTTTAGTTTCTAAGGCTTGGTTTATTCCATAGGACTCTGAGTATCCTTGGTATGGGCCATCCTAGGAGCCTCATAGACCTCTTACACAATTTATTTATAATCTTTTCACTTCTTATTCACATGCATCTCTCATTTTTGTTTTGCATATTTCTGTATTTAGTATTGTTTCTTTTCTTGTTGTAGGATTAAGTTAAATGATTGAAGTGAGTTATTTTTCAGGTTTTTTATAGATTCAAAAGAATTATTAATCCTCAAAATAAATTTGGAATGTCATCTTAATCTTTAAGCTACTTGGATTTGGTTACTAGTTCACGAATATAAGATTTCTCGAAATGCCTTGTAGCGAAATAGTAGTAAATTTATGCTATTTTTTAGAATGGGTTAATGAGCTTCAATTGACTTGTTCCACTTGGATTGGGTCATAATAATGTTAAATTTAATAACAAAATCTACCCCATTTAATTTTTACTTTATTAGGTTAGGCATTTGATAGATTAACTAGCTCACTAGTTCTTGAATTTCCAGATTTTAGAGTAGTAATTTTCTGTTATTTTTTAGCACGTGTGAACAGGGTTATTTTGGAGTGATTCCACTTGGAATGGAGACCTAAGACATCATAATTAATAAAAAAAAATTATCCTATCCCATTTTCATTTTATTTACTTATCCATTCGGTGATTTATCTCCAAAACAGAACTTCCTGTAGCAAAAACAGAACAACCTGTAGTACTCTTGTAGCAAGTGTAAAGTCAACCAGATTTTCTCCCAAAGCTTGGTTTTTCTCTCTTAGGATTAAATAATTACCCCTAGGATCTAAATCCATTATTGAGTAATAATAAGAACCACTTAGGACATGCATATTCACAAATTAGATTAGGCTTATTTATTTGAATTCATGCTCAGACTTAGGATTTCAATTACAAATTGTTGGTCTTTCCTAGAATTAATTTCTTTTCAAAGCAACACTTCCATTTATACAATCAGTTTAGGCTTTGATTTCATGACATTCACTCCATTACATCAGATCAACAAAATAAGAACACATTGTATGCTGCAAATATAGTGTCGATACCTCTTAAGTTTGTATGAACCCCGAGTTGATAATTAAAGTTGGTAGCCTTGGGAGTTGCAACATTATTGTTGCAATAATTAAGCTCATCACTTTTTGGCGCCGTTTCCAGGGAGGTGTCAAAGTATGTATTTATTTCTTCCCTAGTTTATTCATTTCTTTTACTTTCTACAAATACAAAAAATTGCATTTGACATATTTCATTTCAAAAACAGAAAATTGCATTGCATTATCATTCTTATTCAAAAAATTTAAAAATAATTCTCCAAAACCAACCCCCCTCCCCCCCCCCACTTGATCACATGGTGTAGTAATAGCCACATCACCATCCACTTTTGCAGGTAGAAGATGAAGATGTGGCAGAGAAGGTAGAAGAAATGGATGGAGATGATGACAATGAAGAAGATCCTATTAGGTTTCCCATTCAATATAGTGATATTAGTGTGCATATGAAGAGAATCCCTCCATATTTCCTTCCAAAATTCCATGGTATGAGGTCAGAGGATCCAAAAACCTTTCTCTTTGAATTTGAAATACTTTGTAGATCTTATGGCTACTTATCACACACTCAAAAATTGATATTTTTTGCTGCAACATTGAAGGATAGAGCTCTTAAATGGTTCATGAGTTTGGGTACTAATTAAATAAGGTCATGGAATGATATGAAAAATATATTTCTAGAAAAATATAAAGATCATGATCTTAAAGAAGAAATCCTTAGAATGAATCAAAAACAAGATGAGAGCCTTGATGATCTAATAGAGAGGTTAATGTATAATGTTAAGAGGGCTAAATTACATCATTTAGGATTTGACACATTAAAAACCTTCTTACTTAGAACAATTAGGGATGAGTGGATTGATCTCCTTGATATCATGAGTAGATGGAATGTATACAAATTATCATTTGAAGAAATTTGTGAAACATGCAAGAACATATCAAGAGGAAGGGAAATAGTAAGTAAATCAGGGTGAGTCAAGATGAACTTGGAAATTTGCTTGATAACTTTAAAAGATAAATTCTTAGCAATCTAAGTGAATAAGTAGAAATGTTAAGAATGCAAAATGAGAAAAAATAAGATGCTGATATTGGTGTTATCCATACAGAATCATATGATACTAAATATTGTCCATCATTACCAAGGTTGAAGGAATTGTACCAAGAGGACAATGGAGCAAGTCAACCACCAAAGAAGATATGCTATGTAGCTCCAAGAAGACCATGGGAGCCTAGTCAACTTGAAATGATGCAAGGACCTACTTCAAAATTTCAAGCTTATTCACATCCACCTCAAAGTAATTGTAACACACCCCAATCTTGGCAACCTTGGCCATCTCAACCCCAAAACCAATCTTGGCAATAAGGTTTGAAAGAACCTTATGGGAGAAATCCACAATATCCTAAATATTTTTCTCAATATACTCCATACCCAACTCCATTCTATCCCTATCTTCCACCTCCACCACAACCACAACCTCAAACACATCCATCTCAAAGATCCACTCCCACTCAAATACCTATACGACCATTTCTAAACCCACACACAGAAGTAGCTAAACCCACTTACAATGTTGAGGTAAAATACTACCAAACATCTCCTCTTGATCTAAATGATATCCATATTAGCTCAGAAATATTATTTTAAAAAGGTGATTCTCTTAATTTCATTGAAGGACAACATTCAGAAAAATAAGATTCAAATAAGAAGACCAAAGAATCATGGGTTGCACTTGATGAAGAGCAGACATCAAAATAAAAGATTGATAAAGTTACATTATGTTCACTATTATATCATCCATGTGTTCAAGACCATAATCAACAAAAAGAGGAAGATTTGAATGTCATGGTATAAGAGGAAACAAAAATAGATCCAAATGTGCAAGTGGGCCGGGGGCATTACAAATATATTGAAATATGGTTCCAGACAATCATTAATTTACAACAACACACTCTTCTTCAATTGTACTTGATATCATCTCAGTCAAAGAAGTTGGTCTCTCATATTCAGGTAAATGTCAAAGCATGTCTTTCAGGCCTAAACATTATTCTATCTGTCATCTTGACGTGCATATGGCTCCATTGGAAGTATTCCTATACTTGAAAGAGATTTTGTTTTTTCAAGTAGAGTAGGTGTTACACTAAAATTGTCACCATGACGTTTTACTGTCTGTATGGGTTCATAATTACTCATACAATACTCCCTTAGAAGTCTAGAAACATCAAATTCCTAAAACCAAGCCTTGAAATTGAGAGAGAAGCTTATAAAGTCATAAAAATACTTGTACCACACTTTCTCTTAGTATTACCTGCGGTGTCGCATCTGTTTGCTCTAGAACATGCAGAACCGATCGCACGTTTTCTTAATTAAAGGTGCAGATTCCTGTAAAAGGTAAAATGAAGGCGGAAGTAAAATTTGGAAGCCCAGCTGGTTGAATTTGGAAGCTTCTGGAAACAATTATTCGGTGGAAAGTTCGCTCCTTTCATGTACATTCATCCCTCCATTAAAGGATCCTACCCCTTGGTATGTGGAACTTAATCCCTTGAAAGAGGATTCTATCTCCTCTTATTTGGAGCTGCAACCTCTTCTCTTTTTCTATAAATTGAGGCCATAGTTCAGCCTCAAGGGGAGTTAGCCTTTGAGATTTTTTGAGGAGAATTGCTGGAGAAACTTAGACTCTCTTAACTGATCATCATATGGGAATGATTACACACTCATGTGTATGTTAGTAGAGAGAGTTCAAGGGATTGTCAAAGTAGAGGAAACGCTTGTTCCAAACCCTAGAAGGACTTGTACGACGTCAAGGTGAACACGGTTGTAAGGCTCCTTCTTTCATCAAAGATAATACAAATGGATCTTGTTTTCTCAATGAGTTGTTTATTTAAATGGCTTATTTCTTGAATTCCTTGATCATCAAGATAGATTTATGGTTTATGAATTAATCTATATTATGCAGGTGCTTTTGATTCTTTCATGTTTTTGATTGTAGATCTCAAAAGGAAACGTATTAAAAGTGATAGGAAAGAAGACTACGATCGACGCTGGACTACAGGTAAGTCCTAAATCCTTCATTATAGATAATTCTAGATCAAATATAATCTAGAGAAAGTAGTTTACATCTGTCTATTTGTTGCTAGTTATCGTAGGATACTAGGGAGATCTGTCTTGTCTGCAAGAACTATTTATCCATCCAAAAAAATGGCGACTCCACTAGGGATCAAACCCAGAATCTCTGGTTTCGCAGACCAGTAATTTTTATATTTCTAGGAATATTTTCACCAACATATCTTAGGCTAGTGTCTTGGAGTAGGAGTAATTAAATCTCCAAGATAGTTAAAACAAACAAGTAGTTAATCTTGCGGTAGGAAAAATCCAATAGCAGCTTGTATGCTCTGGGAAGCTTCTCCTAAAGGAGTCAAGCACGAGATCATATTTGAACTAGTGAGGTGATCAATTCCATATTATTGGGAATGATAGAAGATGTGCACGTATTAACAATGGTAAACCTTGGATTGACCATTGTCGAGGATCCTGGGGTCACTTGTCGGTATACCTTGGATTATGTCAAGGAGCCTTCAAGGGGATTGAGCTTTGTTACTTTTCCCTTGCGCGTATATCGGATCGTAGACTGTTTCCCCAGGTATATTTGTTCCTGTTGGTGACCTTAGTGGCCATAAAATTTAATATTTTTTCCTAAGGTGACTGTGGAGGAAAGATCTCACTGTACCTGGAGAAGACGTCAACTAGACTCACTTGGACTCTTCGGAGGCTTATCTTCACTCGAGATGGTTTAAGTGGAGAAAATTGCACCAGTATGTTTCATTAAGCAGGTTTTCGAGGTAACTGTTCCAACCGCCATTTCTACATTAAATACTATGATGTTGGATTTCATCACCAACTAGTGTTTTTAGTGTGGGAATCTACTGTTTGTGTGTGGTTTTATCTCCTATATTTTATAAGCGTGTGATCATTTGTTTGTCTCCTTAGTGAATTTAGGACTTTTGATTGAAATTTTCTTTGATTCCATGTGATTAGTAATTTTTAATCGTGGCTGAATTACCAAGACAATCGCATAGACTTCAGGGGCAGCCCCTTGATTATACACCGAGCCAAATTGAAGGACTGAAAGCTCTGATACCACATAGTATCAGCAGAATTAGATCAACAGAACTAGGAGAATCATCCATAATTACTCATCCTGATTATCATGAAGTAAATCAATCACAAATAGAAAAATATATTCAAGAGCCAATTTCAATTTACGAAATCACTAACATTGCTTCTGCAACCAGTGAATTAGCTGAAGAACTCGAAATTTCTGAGCCAGAAACTGAACCTACTGTGTTAGAATCATCTTTAGGATTTGTTACTCTGACTTCTAGTGATCCTGATTCACCTAGAGTAAGACATCACATAACCGAAAACCTTCCTTCTGATCTCATATGTATTGAAGAAATTGTTGGTCCAGACGAATACGTAGTTCTTCCCAAAACCCAAGAAACTTTAAATATTAGAGAGCATGAATCAATATTCTACAGTCCTTTTAGAACTGACGCTTGTTATTTATCATTGAAATATTTTTTACAAAATGCAAGTCTTACTTACTCACCACCCCGAATTCATTTTTTCCCTACATCGAGAGGTTATCGACCTTCATTAGCTATGTCAGGTGAGTCATCTATGTTTTCTGAATTTCCATAAAAAAATTTATACGGTGGTTCATCTGTTCCTCCGGGATACCAGTCGCTCTCTGGTACCTTCTTAGGAGTAGCTCCTCAACCAATTTAATGAATGTTATCATTTGGTACAAATGGAACAAACACTGGCACATTGAACACAGATGTCTGGAAATATTCCAAATCCTCAACCTCAAGGAAATAAGGTACCACCTGGGGGGAAACCTCAAGGAAGTCAGTTACCGCCTGGGGGGCAACCTCAAGGTAGTCAATTATCGCCCGGAGGGCAACCTTAGGGTAATTTTTTACCACTTGGAGGTCAAACTGTAGGACAATATTTCCTGCCTGGGGAGCAACCTCAAGGATAATACATACCTCAAGGTCAATATAAACCCTAAGGACAGTACATACCTCAAGGTCAATATCAACCCCAAGGACAGTACATACCTCAAGGTCTATATCAACCCCAGATTCAGTACATGCCTCAGAGTCAATATCAACCTCAGGGTCAGTACCTAGCTCAAGGTTTTCAACCTCCTTTAGGTCAACCATTATTACAAGGAGCTAGAAGTTTTCCAGTTAATTATCAAACTTACGTTCAACCTGGTTATGGTCCTTCATATGCACAACCTTCTATGGGTCAATATATCGGAATTAATATAGTGTGGGATCCATCTCAAATTCAACAAACTTTACAACCCAATGTGCAGTTACCTAATCAACCTGGACAACCCATAGGTTCTGGTCCAACCAAGCAACCAGTCCAGCTTACCATTCAAGTCTCTGCACCTGGTTCTGTTCAGCAGCCTGGGCCTAGTACACCTAGAACTCTGCCTCAAACTTCTGCTGCTGCTACAACTTCTGTTCAACCTACCACACCTATTTCTGGAGTATCTGCAGCTCCTGTTTCTACTACCTCTATATCAGTGCAAATTCCTCAAGTATCTATGCCACAGTCAGGACCTACAATTCAGACTACAGTCCAGATGCCTACAGGACAATTTGGTACAAGTACGGTTCTCACTAGTCAACCACAATTTACTTATCAACCGTACCAGGGTAGTATCAATTTGGACATGCTACACAAAATCCAACATACTAGTATCAATCGTATCCTGGGTATACTTATCAAGTACCTAAACAACCCTAGTATGGTTTGGTTAATCTTAGTTATCTAGGAGGTTTCACAATTCCCAATGCAAATCCAATTCTAGGATATCCTGGATATCCTCCTCCTGGAACTGGTTTGATCACACAAGGTTATCAAGACCCTAGCTGCCGGTTACCATTTATAGCAACTTTATATTTACCTGATTTATCGCACCTTAGGAATGATCCGATATTTTATCTTCCATATTGGCCGTCGATGCCTAATAAGTTTCCCAGTGATATTCCAAAGTTTGAAGGTAAGTCAGGAGAAGATCCATCTAATCATGTTATGAATTATCACCTCTGGTGTGCATCCAATTCACTAATCGATGATTCGATTCGATTGTGTATTTTTTAGAGAACTCTCATTGGTCTAGCTGCCAAATGGTACATTGAGTTACCATGAGGCTCATTTAATAATTTTAATGCACTAGATACTGCTTTCCTAACCCATTTTCAGTTACCTGTTAGATACGACAATGGTACGGAATTGTTGACCTCGTTAAAACAATCTACGTATACATACATATCTGATCACATTCATGAATGGAGATGTAGGAGACATTTGGTGAAAGTCTTTATTCCAGATCAAATTTTGGCTGAATGGTTTATCAAATCATTATTGCCCAAAATTACTAAATATGTGGCCAAAGGAGGCGTTGTTACAGAAGAGAAAGTCATTGCTCAAGCTCAGTACCTTCACCTTGTATATACACAGTCAGGTACTCTGTATGACAATATCCATGATTTACCAAGACATGGTCAATTAACTTGTAATGTTCCTAAATTAGCTTCAGCTAATTGGAACATTAATTTTGCCTTATATATTTTGTATTTCATGATTAATGAATAAATTGTGAAGGAGGACATGTAAAACTCATAAAAACTAAGAATAAATCAATGCCTATGTGAACATAGACATATATAGGCTATTTAAATTATATCTTGCAAGTGTGAAAGAGGCTAAATCACAAGAGGGGACCCTATTTGACCAAGTTAAACAACGCAGTCTAGATGCATTAAACCTCTTTGAGGGACAACACAGTTCTAGAAGGAGGTTGTAATGTGAAATGGGTTAAGTGATTCAAGGTCGTTTAGGGTTTGGAAAGACTCATATCTTATAAAAGGAAGAGGAGGGAAACGTGAGGAGGTTGTTGAAGACATTATTTCTGAAGGTCTGTCTGCTTAGAAATCCCTTGTTGGGCATTCCTGTTCAGGAATCCCACCTCCTTCCTTGAGCAGCTCTTGGAGGAGAATTGTGCTAAACTTCTTCACTATCAGGCTTGGGCCAATTTTCACCTTACATTATAGCACTGCTCATGATTGAGATTTTAGCTATCTTGTGAGTTGTAGCAAATGGAGATCTAGATTTGCTCATATCTAGATGATAGCAGTGGCTCTTTTCAGTGAGAGTGTCATTTAACCTCCTGGAAGTGTTCATTTGCTGATTATACTTCAGATATAAATCCTGGCATCAGGCCATTTCATATTCAGAAGCTAAAATGTTGTTTCTATCCCTAAGACAGCGTTATTTTCAGATCTACAATTGCAGGGTGCTTTGCTTGTATTTTGGAGGAGAGATCTCCAGTGTTGGGTTTCTTCCTTCACTGTGGTGATACATAGATTGGCCAACCAATCTATGTTATGTTTCAGATATGATATTTTCTGTACTTTTATTATTCATAATTTCTGAATCATTCTGCAGATCTGAAGATTTAGATCTCAGATCTACTTCCGGTGCTTCATGTTTTGAGCAAATCCCCAAGGGGAATGTATAGATCAGATTTTCTTGTGCATGTATCTGTATTGGATATATATTTTTATGTAATTATCTGATATAGATCTGAAGAATCAATAAAATTCTGCTTCAGCCCTAAAAAATTACGATGTCACTGTTATGCAGTCTTTTTACATGGTTGCAGCCCCTCTTTCTTGAGGATTTCTTTTGTATTATTTCATTATTCATCTGTAAAGTGTATGAGTTATGCCCCTGAGATTATTTGTGAATTTTAAGACCTTATTTCATTCATACCATTTATAAAACCATGCTCACATGCTTTACTAAATTTCTGCATAAATCTAGTCTTGGCAAATCAGGGTTTTCTAGCCTAGTTAGGAAAGGAGGAACTGTTTAACTTAGAAAAAATTATTTATTTTTTCTGGAATTCGACATGGGAGTCCCTAATAACTGTAGATATCATATCCAATCACTTTACAATATTATTTTTGCGCAAATCTCTTAATACACACGTTTTAGGGCCAAAATCCTCACTTTTCCCCACCTTTTGCCTTGTAAAACACTGTATAAATTTGCTGCTTTGTATTTTTCTGAAGTTTAAGTGTTTTCAAATCTGTATAAGGTATATATAAGAAGCTACACATTGTTAATAACTCATATTATTCCCAATCTGTAGCTGTTCTTGGAAAAAGGGACATTACAGTGGTATCAGAGCAAGATCTTTGGCTCAGCTTGTGGCTTCAAGAAAAAGTACCGAATCCCTGAAGGAGGAGTATTTAAATATCTATAGACAGAGTTTTCAGATGGGCAGGTAGCCTCTTGATCTCATCCTTTTTTCAAAGGTGACATATCCAGTAAATGCCCCTGTAGTCAATCTCTAGAATAGAATCTTGATATCCTTGAGAAGGGAAATTTTCAGTGGTATTCCATCAAGGAGAAAGGTTAGAAGGATGAATAATATGGGTTTATTCTCATCAGCTTTCATATCTAAGAAGAACCTCTCCAAGGAGGTTGAACAAGAAGAAGAAAGAAGAAGCAGTGAAACTCCTAGAAAGTTTCAAGAGCAGAAAGATCTTCCGATCAGATCTACAAGATCTATGCATGAGGAACATTCTGAATCATGATCTCATGGATATGTGCACTCAGCCATATCACCTGAGCTTCAAATTTCTATCAGTAATTTCTTCATGAAGAGAAAGAAAGGAGATGTATCTAAGAAGGAGACTCTTAGGGAGTATTTGGAGGAGTATGAAGCTCAATCCAAGGAGTTCAAAGATGATTTGAATTTCCAAGGGTTCTGAAAGATTAAGGAGAGCAAAGGCACAAATAAGGAGAAGCATGAAATGGGTATATTATATCTATCTATCTTTGATGGATCACCTAAATGTCCAATCGGGGTTTGGGTGGAGGAGCTAAACATCTTTGTGCAAGAACATCAAGTCTCTGAAATTGAAGCCATCAAAGTAGTAGTGCTGCATTTTGAAGGTAAAGCTTATGCTTGGTGGTTGTTTGAATCTTTTTCCTTGAAGAATGCCAATACACCTACTTATGTAAGGTTTATTGAAACATTTATAGAAAGGTTTGATGAAGCTCCATGTGTATCATCTTCTGTTGATACTGTCAAACCACATCAGATGAATTTTTTGCATGAGTTGGAAGGGTCTATGAATGCAACTCCATTCTGAAGGCCATGGAAGAAGGTGTAAGTTTTCTTGATGCCTTTCCAAGGGCAAGATCTCCATTTAGTGAAGGGTCCTCTTCTCAAGAGGGAAGCATGAAGGTTTCTCCTTCAATAGATGACAAAGATCTAAGGTCTCTTATTGATGGTGAGAAAATTTCAGTTGTCAAAGAGGAGGAGAAGACATGAGGTCATAATGCTATCACAGCAAAAGCACCTCAAGCACCTCATGAAGATGAATTTTGAGCACTTTCTCCAAGAGAAGAAACTCTTGCACTCTTGCAAGGAGTTCCACAAGATCTCACATATAGAGCTCTTGGGCAGCATGTACGATTATTGTCAAATGATGAGATCTTGATGATAGAGGAAGGAAGAGAGGAGGAAGAGAATCTCAAGAAGAAGAGTATATACCCTTGTCTGCTTCAAGGGTTGGAAGACCAAGGAAGGCAAGAAAATCCATGCAGAAATGGGAGGGGCAAATCTGTCCACCTACATCCACATTCTTCTCTATGCCTTGATGCCTCTTTGCAAGGAGGCATTCCACCAGGAAGACCTCCTGATTGGAGGAAAACTAAAGTGTTGTCTCAACTATGGGTAGCATTTTCATACTTGGATAATGAAGGAGCCTTGGGAGAAGTAAGCACAACGCAGAGGATCTTTCATGAATTCAGAAAAGAGGTAAGAAATTTTCTGAATAGGACATTGTTATCTTCCATTCATTCATCTGTGCTGAGAAATGGAAGATCATAAATCTATGATGGTATGGATATGAGGATACATGGAAAAACCATATCTTTGTGGCAGCCCATGGTCTTCTCACATACAAAAGAGATTTCTGAACATGACAAGAGGATCTTAACACTCTTGCATGCATGGGCCAAATTGAGGAAGTATTGGAGGACAAGAACTTTCCAAAGGGGAGTTGATTTCCACATGCTTCAATCTTGTCTTGAGGAAGATCAGCTGCAAGGAAGGCAGCAAAAGAAATTTTATGGGACTCCAACATGTGACCTTGGCATCAAGTATGTCAAAGAGGAGAGTCATGACATGATAGGGGCTGCATTTTAGACATCTACAACGTTATCATTCTTGGGGAGCCTAGATCCTTATTGGGATTCCCAACTTTTGATGGAGTATAACAAGGACCCTTTCACATGTGAGGTTCTTGATGGGAAGGTAATGGATGGGATGTATAAGGTAGTTGGAGGAGTCATCTCTTTCCATGATCAGATTTATTTGGTTAAAGGCTCCAAGCTCAAGGAGAAACTGCTGAATGCAACCTATGATATCCTCCTTTCCAAACCCATTGGTTTCATTGGAGCATATCATACTATCTTGGATGGATTCATGTTGGAGAATTTAAAAGAGGAGGTGCACTCTCATATGAAGAAGTGCATGGACCATTTGTTAGATGAGGAGGAACATAGCTCTTGGGAAGAATTATCATCTACACCTCCTTATTCATTGAGTGTGAAAGGAGGCTCATCCATGAGCAACCTTGCTGATTTTAAACAAGTGTACGATAAATATTATATTGCTGAATCTTATGATGTACACTTGTATTTTTCTAACACTCATTTGTAGGGCTTTGCTCCAAGAGGGAGCACTATTTATGATGGGCTTCATGGGCCACTTGAGGCCATGAACTTTATTGATGTTGATCATCCTTTGGAGGATCTTGGAGGGGAGATACACTTTCCATGGTGTGACTCTTTTACACCAATCATAAAGCACCTTCTCCAAGCATGCAAGAAGGATGGGGCAGCAAGCAAGTGTTGGAGGAAACACTTGTCATCTTCTATTCCATGGCAGTTGAGGGTAAAACTGCGTTGGTTGCACATGAGGAGGCATCTTCCTTCTCCTTTATCATATATGGCAGCTAGCATGATCTTAATCATGATTCCACATGCTAAAGATGTTCTTATTCTTGGGAACATGGTTGGAAGAGAGACACGTTTGTGGAATGTGTCCTTGGGGAAAGGAGTTTCCCACATTCTTTTCACTACATGTTCTAGGGGGAGCATGGGAGACCATATGGCCACTATAGCACATTACTTGTCTCTTTATGATGTGGACCATATGATTGTATGTAGCACTTGGAGCATGCCTCTCATGGGCATTTGGGAGGATCTTCACCATGAGTTACCATGCTGTGAGGTAATTCATTTCATTTGGATGATAGCATGGAGGTGGAAGACCTTCATTGATGGTGAAATTCCCCATTATGACCATCACTTCTCTCTTGATGAGGCCATGGATCAGCAAGAAGGTTTCCATATAGAACTTCCTTTACTTCATGATGAGAGCTATTTGGTTTATCTACCAAAGGCCACTTTGCAAAGTGCTTGGGAGGAACCATTGGGAGATGGAATTATTACAGAAAAATTGAAGCAATGGTGGAAACTGTTGAAGGAGGAGGCCACAAGAAGAAGGGGGGAGATTTTGCAGCACCCTTGAAGTTGCTTGGGGGCAAGAAACATTTGGGAGGGGGAGACTGTAATGTTCCTAAATTAGCTTCAACTAATTGGAACATTAATTTTGCCTTATTTATTTTTTATTTCATGATTAATGAATAAATTGTGAAGGAGGACATGTAAAACTCCTAAAAACTAAGAATAAATCAATGCCTATGTGAACATAGACATATCTGGGCTATTTAAATTATATATTCTAGGTGTGAAAGAGGCTAAATCACAAGAGGGGATTCTATTTGACCAAGTAAAACAATTCAGTCTAGATGCATTGAACCTCTTTGAGGGACAACGCAGTTCTAGAAGGAGGTTGTAATGTGAAAGGGGTTAAGTGATTCAAGGTGGTTTAGGGTTTTGAAAGACTCCTATATTATAAAAGGAAGGGGAGGGAAACATGAGGAGGTTGTTGAAGACATTATTTATGAAGTTCTGTCTGCTTAGACATCTCTTGTTGGGCATTCCTGTTCAGGAATCCCACCTCCTTCCTTGAGCAGCTCTTGAAAGAGAATTGTGCTAAAATTCTCCACTATCAGGCTTGGGCCAAGTTTCACCTTACATTATAGTGTTGCTCATGATTGAGGGTTTAGCTATCTTGTGAGTTGCAGCAAGTGGAGATCTAGATCTGCTTAGATCTAGATGATAGCAGTGGCTCTTTTAAGTGAGAGTGTCATTTAACCTCCTGGAAGTGTGCATTTGCTGATTATACTTCAGATCTACATCCTAGCATCAGGCCATTTCATCTTCAAAAGCTACAACTTTGTTTATGTCCCTAAGACAACGTTATTTGTAGATCTACAACTGTAGGGTGCTTTGCTTGCATTTTGGAGGAGAGATCTTCGGTGTTGGGTTTCTTCCTTCACTGTGGTGATCCATAGATTGGCCAACCAATATATGTTATGTTTCAGATCTCATATGTTCTATACTTGTATCATTCATAATTTCTGAATCATTCTGCAGATCTGAAGATTTAGATCTCAAATCTACTTCCGGTGCTTCATGTTTTGAGAAAATCCCCAAGGGGAATGTATAGATCAGCTTTTCTTGTGCATGTATCTATATTGGATATATATTTTTATGTAATAATATGATATATATCTGAATAATCAATAAAATTCTACTTCAGCCCTAAAAAATTACGATGTCACTGTTATGCAGTTTTTTTACATGGTTGGAGCCCCTCTTTCTTGAGGATTTCTTCTGTATTCTTTCATTATTCCCCTGTAAAGTGTATGAGTTATGTACATGAGATTATTTTTTGATATTAATACCTTATTTCAGTCATATCCTTCAGAAAACCATGCTCACATGCTTCAGTAAATTTCTGCATAAATCTAGTCTTGGGAAATCAGGGTTTTCTGGCCTAGTTAGGAAAGGAGGAACTGTTTAACTTAGAAAAACTTATTTTTTTTGCTGGAATTCGACATGGGAGTCCCTCATAACCCTAGATATCATATCCAACCACTTTACCATCTTATTTTTGCGCAAATATCTTAATACACACGTTTGAGGGCCAAAATCCTCACTTTTCCCCACCTTTTTCCTTGTAAAACACTGTATAAATTTGTTGCTATGTATTTTGCTGAAGTTTAAGTGTTTTCAGATCTGTATGAGGTATATATCGAAAGATAAACATTGGTAATAACTCATATTATTCCCAATCTGTAGCTGTTCCTGGAAAAAGGGACATTACATAACTACATCTCCTTCAGGCTCTCATGCCGCTGATGGTGTAACTGGTTCTGTTAGCACTAGCAAGAGCAAGAATAAATCTTCCAAGATGACTTCTCCTATTATAACTTTACCCGATTCATCCAAAGGATATTCTTCCGTTGAAACTTCTGCCAATATTCATGTTGTAGAGTCATCTACAGCCAAACCTAAAAGCGGTGGTAAGACGAAAGGTAAGAATAAAAACAAAAAATCATCTTCAAAAGATAAAAATTATAAAACTGAAACAACTGAAGATAAACGAAAACCTCTTTATCCTTGTCTGATCTGTGATGAGGATCATTTTACTAAAGACTGCCCGCATAGAGCCAGGGTATCGGAATTCGTTAAGGGTTCACCCATACTCGCTGTCTTGAAGGATCCCTTTCCTGCTCAAGATAGTAAAATGATTGGATCTTCCTCAAACGCGATAGAATATATCTTGATGGTAGCGATGCGATCGCAAGATTATGGTAGTAAAAATCTTATCGGTGGTAAAGAAGTAGAAAATTTTAATTCCACATCA
Organism: Pinus albicaulis; assembly: GCA_034641835.2. Lineage (NCBI taxonomy): Eukaryota > Viridiplantae > Streptophyta > Pinopsida > Pinales > Pinaceae > Pinus > Pinus albicaulis. Next base: position 20,174 of record JAXQQM020062948.1, on the reverse strand, counting down.
ACTACATCTCCCTTAGTTTATGATCTGCTACAGATTGAGAAACCGAATCCTGAATTAGTAATCAAACCACCTGATAAAGGTGTAATTCATAAATCATCTCTCAATCGACATGCAAGAGCTTCTCAGAAATACAATATTGTTGAAGAATTGGCGATTTCCCCTTCAACAATGTCGGCTTTGGAAGTGCTGCAATCATGTCCAACCCAAAGAAAATTACTATTGTCAACGATAGGAGTTGTAGACCTTCAGGATTCTAACCTAATGATCTTTGATTAGAGAATTTTACACCCTGCCTACCCCATCAAATGGCTTTTCAGATTCTAGTAATAGTCAAAAGAAAACATTGCTTTCATACTATTGTTGATGAAGGGGCTTATATGTGTATCATGTCGTTAAAATGTTGGAAATCACTTGGTTCTCCAAAAATTAACCAATCGCCGAATATCCTCAAAGCTTTTAATGGAAGAGGTTTCCATCCATATGGTATTTTACAAGATGTACCAATAGAGGTCGAAGGAAAAATCGTTAATCTAGATGTGGAAGTGGTTGATGCCCCTCTGGATTACAACCTTCTCCTGGGTCGCAGTTGGTCTTACACCATGACTGTTGTTGTATCATCGGTCTTTCGTCTCATCATGTTTCCTCATAAAGGAAAGATCGTTAAAATAGAACAACTCTCATATTATTCATTCGACCCAGCCGCTACTAATAGCATCCAACATATCGGAAAATCGACTATCCCTTATAAAGATGTTGGAGTGGGTTTACTTAAAATTTTTGCTTTATTGGGAACTTTTTCCCTACCTGCTCCCAACGTACCACCTCCTATTACTAATATCAATATGATTACATCAAGTACTATTTCCTTTGATGATCCTTAGATAGTACCTTCAGACTCAGAACTGGATTCTTTCAATGGCGCGATGCCTTTGAGTCCTTTTGAATTAGCATATCAGGCAGTACAATCATTTTCTGATACTCCTTCAACTAAACCTGATCTAGTGAATGTGATCAATGAGGAATCACTTTTGATATCAAGCTCAACCTCGCCATTAATTCTGGATACTGTTCAACAAGTATTCAATACTGATGAGCATATTCGTGAATTTTTGTCTATAGAAGAATTACCATGGGAAGATCTACATCATCGATCTTCATTTTTACTTGATCTCGATCATTTTGAAACTGATTTTTCCTCCATTTTTACCACTGATTATGTCAATTAACCTTGGAATCCTCTCACAAATTCCGATTTTGAATTGAACTTAGCAAACATTTCTACGACAGTTCCTATTGACATTTCCGTGAAACCAAGAATTGTTGAAAACATTCATATAGGTGCTTCTTGTACGCCAGATGAAATCCAAGCATATAAAGCCCTATTTCAAGAATTCTGTGTCATTTTTGCCTGGTCATATGAAGAAATTTGAGGAATCGATCCATAAATTTTTGTTCATGAAATTAAAACATACCCGGATGCTAAACCTGTCGACAAATATTACGTCAGATACATCTGCGAAAAGCTGCCGTTATTAAAGCAGAAGTTGAGAAATTACTTCATGCAGGTTTTATTTATCCCATTCCTTTAACGAATTGGGTATCTAATATTTTTCCCATTAATAAAAAACAAGGGACGATATGAGTATGTATCGATTATAGGGATATAAATCAAGCTTGTCTAAAAGACAATTATCCAACCCCTTATATCGATCAAATTATTGACGATTGTGCCGGAAGTGAAATGTTTTCGTTTATGGATGCTTTTTTAAGCTACAATCAAATCAACATACTCCCTGTTGATCAACCCAAAACAAATTTCATTTTTCCGTGGGGGAATTTTGCTTACTGCAAATTACCTTTTGGACTTAAGAATGCTGGTGCAACTTTTCAGAGGGCAATGTCTTATGCATTTCATGACATTAAACACATTGTGGAACCCTATCTCGGTGATTTACCTAATCATTGATCGCACAGAGCAGATCATCTTACTCATCTACGAGCTATATTTATGAGATGTAGGTATTATAGGATTCATCTGAATCCTCACAAATCTGTCTTTTGTGTTGAATCTGGATGATTGTTGGGATTTTTTGTCTCAAAGGCAAGCATTTGTGTCGACCTATTGAAGGTTGAGGCTATCATCAATTTACCTCTTCCTTCTACTCTTCGCCAACTCTAAAGTTTGCAAGGGAAAGCAAAATTTTTACGTCGATTCATTCCTAACTATGTTGAGTTAACTAAAGGTTTTAGCCGGTTGTTAAAGCAGAATATTCCTTTCTTTTGGGACGAGATCGCTGATCGATATTTTGATGATTTTAAACACGTGTTGACCCATGCACCATTATTGCATCCTCCCAATTACAACCATGCTTACTTTTTATACTTAGCAGCCTCCAATTCAATGATTGGCATGGTCTTAGTTCAGGAAGATGAATTCCACAATGAACATGTGATTTATTATCTCAGTCGCAATCTACATCTGACCAAAATCATGTACTCACATGTGGATAAATTGGCCTTGGCAGCAGTTCAAGCTGTCCAACGATTCCTTCATTACATACTGTTATGAAAAACAATAATGATTTATGATTGTAACCCTATGATGTATATTTTTACCAAACAACTGGTAGGGGGAAAATACTCCAAATGGATTGTTATCCTGCAGGAGTTTGATTTGGAATTTGAAAAATCCAAATCAAATAAATCATTGGTCTTCGCTGAACTTATGTGTGACTTCCCAAGTACTGACACAAAAACTGTGGCAGAACATCCAATCGCGAATGAATCTCTGTTTCTTATCAGTACCATCGATCCTTGGTATGGAGATATCATCATTTATCTCCAAACCCAAACTTTTCCACCCAAACTTTCACGGTCACAACGACAAAAAATCCGTTTCCAGTCTCAGTAATATCATATTGTTGGTGACACACTATACCATCGTGGTGCAGACTCTATTTTTCGACGTTTTCTAACTCTTGACGAAGCTGAAAAGGTTTTAAATGACTGTCACTCTAGAGCATGTGGTGGTCATATCTCTGGGTATGCCACAACCCAAAAGATATTGCACGCTGGCTATTTTTGGCCATCCTTATTTAAATATTGTATTTTTGCTATCCAAAAATTCCACAACTGTCAAATCTTTGATCTCAAGATGCGTGCAACACCCGCTCCTCTTCACCCTATAATTGCTGTCAGTCCTTTTGAAAAATGGGGAATTGAATTCATTACATGTAACCCTCACTCGGCCGAGGGGAATGGGTATATTATTCTTGCAGTATATTATTTTACCAAATGGGCTGAGGCGATGCCTACATTGGTGGCAGATGGAAAAACTGCAGCTAGTTTCATGTTCAATCATGTGATTTCTCATTTCGGTGTACCCCAAACGATAATTACTGACCATGGGAGTCATTTTCGAAACATCATGATGACCGAACTAATTGATCAACTTGGCCTGTGCCATGACAGTTCTACACCATATTATCTGCAGGCTAATGGTCTGGTTGAAGCTATCAATAAAGTTTTAGTCACCATGATAAAACGAATCATCGGAATTCATAAATCGAATTGGCATACCATGATTTTTTCAACACTTTGGGCATATCGAACCTCAGCAAAAACATCAACAGGTTTTACCCCTTTTCAACTGGTTTACGGTTTAGAAGTGGTATTACTGATTGAATGTGAGATACTCTCACTCCAACTAGCCATAGAGTTACTACCAGCCACTTCTGAAGAGGAGAAAAACTTTTTGTACTTAGTTCAATTAGATGAGAATCAGCGCACTGCTGCATTAGCTACCGAAACTCATGCGAAATGAATGAAAGCTCAGTATGATAGAAGTGTTACACCTTGTATTTTCTTAGAAGGAGACATAGTCTTGGTTTATGATCAAGCTAACGACAAGCTAGGGGATAGGAAATTTGAACCCATGTGGGATGGTCCGTATATTGTCAAGCGACAGCTTGCAAAAGGGGCCTATGAATTGATTTACTTTGACGGGGTCTCTTTAGGCAAACCCAGAAATGGGCTTTATCTGAAGAGATATTATGCTTGATTCTTGTGTGGAGATCTTCCCTATATATTAGTTCTTTTCATAAACTGATGTGTTGTATATTAGAGAGCGTGTCTAGTTTAAGTGTGCTTTTACCACTATCCCTGCTTATCTGGATCACTCTTGATTTTGCAGATGTCGACTTCCCTTCAAACATACAATGGTTTTTTTTATGGTGCTTGTCGTAGTACACATAACATTTCTTCCACAGCTTGGGTTATTTATTCACCCACTTATGAGTTAGTATCTATGCATGGGGTAAGCCTCGGTTAAACGACGAATAATATTGCAGAGTATAACGCAGTTATTGAATTATTGTGTGCATCCATTTCATTTTGAATTCGAAGTTTGATCATTAGGTTATATTCTGAACTCATTGTATTACAATTAAATAGAGTATATGCAATTAAAAACCCAGTGTTGTTAAGATTATTTTTGAAATTTCGTCTCTTGGAACGATAATTTGATTATATTGAGTATCAACATATTCCAAGAAATTTAAACACATTATTTGATGCAGTAGCTTCTAGTGTTATAAACAGACATTTGCAATAATTAAAGAAGTAGATCAAAATTAACATTCGATAACATGTTAAGACAAATAACTGGAAATAGTAGTAATATCATAGCATAAGAGTAGTGTTTTCAAAAAAATTTACATCGTCCTCGATCATAGGTTCAAAACGCCTTATGATCGGAAAAAAGTGATACAAAAAATGATACAAGTCTACAATATCAATCATCCACTATCTGTGGTGATGATCACGATAAAACACTACAGCTCGTACCACCTTGCTCAAAAATCTCCTGAATGGTCCAGGAACCTCGATAACATATCTCTGTAAGCGGAGTGGAATGTCATCTATGGTAGTCTCTGGAATATCTAAAGTCAACCACTCCAGATGGCTTTCTAGGTCGGTAAGGACCTCTGCTGTCTAATCCTGTGGTGGTGGTGGTGCTGCAGCTAGCTTCATGTCAAAAGGACGGAGAGTGGCTGGTTGACGTGGACCCACATCTGCATTTGAAATTTTTGTCATCAGTTTTGGATGATTCAAAAAATAAAATAAAAATTAGAATTTAGAACATGTAAAAATGATTTTTACCTGACTCATCCCACTGTGTCCCTAGAGGAAGAGACATCTCTTGATCGCCGCAGAAATCTATCCCAGCATAAGGGAAATATTCTATCATGAAGACTTGATTCTCCAACCAATGGAAATAGGATGTTGTAAAACGGACAACCTCCCCGCCTTCATTGTGATGGTCCATCATTGCAACCCATCGAACCATTCGAGGCTCTTTGACTTTACCATGATCAACTGAAATAAGTTGTGGGGCCAGTAAAGGAATCCTCTCTAGAGCAAATGTAACCATGATTGCTCTATATCCGAAGTTTTTCAACTTCATGTTTTTTTCTCTAGTCAGTTGGCCTTTGACATTGGCCAACACTGCCTCACACCAATTGAAAATGGTGCGTCTAAAGCAGTCAACGACAGTTTGCATTTGGGATATTGTAGCGACATGTGGAGCTGCGCTCCCACACAACCTGGTTACCGTAAATGCAACTACTTTAAGCTCAGGACGAATAATGGTTTTTATGTTAATGCATTTATCCTTGGGGTTTGCTTCTTCATTGAAAAATTCTTCCTAAAGGCTAGTGACAGATTGGCCACCTATCCTAGCCCCAAATAAAGAGAGTGGCTCGTCCCTCTTTGATAAATTAGTGAGGAAGTATATATATTCCAGCTCAATTTCGAGCCAGTGACCTCCAATGATAAATCATTGTTCCTGTACGTCCCATTTATTTACCAGCCAGGTAAGAAAATCCACCTGAGCCCTCATACCTTGAATGGCCTAAAATTTGTACAAACCGCATTCTCTCAAAACACGTAATGTAGGTAGATGTAACATGGCAGCCTCATCAACTTCTTCATGCTCACGTTCTCTCTACTCAAGCATTGTAAATATCCCGCAATGGACAAATTGAAAGGTAAAAAAAAAATTAAATGGGAAAATTTGGTTTAAATTGGGAGATTTGTTCTTTTTATTTTTTCTTACGGTGCCTCCACACTTTTCACATAAAAATAGTGCGTGGATCTACACGTGTCTTATGCGTAAGGTGCGGGACCACGACAATTTTCCCTTCGTAAAATTGTCAAGGTCCACAGGTTTCATGTGTTTTACCTGCAGACCCCCGTGAGCGAATTTTTGAACCTATTTTCCTCCTTAAAAATCAATATAAGCGCTAAATTGAGAAATTAAACAGAAAAAAATGAAGGTAAGGATGATGTGGATTACCTGGAACTGACGGTTTTCGATTCTGATGGGCGAATCTTCCGCAATCTCCTCTGGAATGTTTTTTTACCAAAAGCTGTCAATTTTCACTTTGAAATCAAATGGTAAAAATGATTTAGAAAAACTCCCTTTTATAAGATTTTTTGAATAAATAAAATATAATTTTTTTAATTTTTCACTTTGAAAAGTGGTTTTCCAAATTATTTTTATTAATCATAAGCAGGTATGTTTAATTTTTTAGTTTTTGTGCAGAATACAGGATTTTATGGGTGAAATGGTCATTTTGACAAAGGAGTATACTTTTTATCACTTTTTCGAACTTGGTAAAAATTATGAAAAAGCGAATGAGTAAATTTTTATCACTTTTTCAAACTCATTAAAACTTATAGAAAAAGAGAAACTACTGAGTATACTTTTATCACTTTTTCGGACTCTTAAAAAATTATGAAAATGTGAAACCCTGGAGTTCTCTTTCAAGCCCTTTTCAAACTCTCTAAAGATAAAAAGATTGCCGAGTACTTGACTATTCGAACTCGTTAAAGGAAATGAACAGTTGTCCCTTCAGTATAAGTTTATCCCTTTTCCGGACTTAAATGGACTATTTACGAAAAAGGTATACATTGACTAATCATGGTCAATAGAGTTCTCTCCTGTATTTTTTTATCCTTTTTCAGGCTCGAGAGACTAAATTTACGAAAAAATACACCCACGGAGTTTCCTTAAGTTTTTATTTTGACTCCCTAAAATTTAAAAACACTGAGTTTCTCCTATACTGGACTCGTTAAAATTTAACAGTAAAGGACCTGTCGATTACAAACAGGAACGAACCACTCCTTCTTAGGGTTCGATTTTAAAATAAGTTTGACTCATACGAAGGATGAGCTTATATAACAAGAAAATGTTATCCTCCTCAAGCTTGTCAAAAATAAAGAGGTACTTTCTAGAAATGGTGGGGGAAAAAGAGAGAAAACAAATCCTTTTGTCAAACTTTGTATAAAAAGTAGTTTACCACTCTTGAACATGACACTTTTTGTCACACTTCTACCTGGGTTGGGAAAATCCTTTGCCTATTGAAATTCCAATAGTAGATTTCCAACCATATTGAAAGTCTTTACCCGGTTTCTGGGTATTAACTTAGGTCAATTGTCACCAAACCATCTGTAGTGTCGTTATGTGTTCAAGATGACATTTCAAATAAACCATTCATTTGCAAACATATGTCTCCATTCGCATTGACTATCCCTGAGTCAGTCCTTGCAAAATATTTCTACAAAACTTGATCTAATGGTTTCGTGTTGTGGGCTTTTTTATGACGGATCACTTTCTATCGATGACATCTCATCATCTAGGAAGTTGATCTAGAATCCTTCAGTACCTTGGGATCTGCATGCCTTAATGGTAGGTTTCTCACCTTCGATGACAAGTTGCATCATTTATCTTCGATCGAACAATTCCATGAAATTTTCGACTTCAGATCATTTATTCACATTCCATGGATTGTACTAAGTAATTTGAGAGCCATTTTCATTATTGGTGGTTTCCCTCACACTTGTTAACAATTCACATCATTGACTGGTAGTCAACTAGTTTCTACCATGTTTGACTTCCACACAATCAATCGCATGGATAGAATCATACTAGTTTGGGTAGTGGAAATAAAGACCCTGGATCTAGTTTCCACCATCTAGGCTGCGAGGAGTTTTATTATTCATTATGCAGTAGACTATTCATAAACAGATGGCTGCATCCATACTGTGTCTGCATTATTGATGTGATAGTAAAATCATTTCTACATCAAAACAAAGTTTTAGTTTGTGTTTGATCTGAGTATGGGAATGCCTACCTCAGCGATGATATATATATATATATTGCATTGAATGTTTTTATAGGATTCTGACTGGGGTGTCCACAAGTTAATCCTCAAAATGATAAGGCAAATCACTCTTCGAATGGTCTCAGACTTCGCACTTTAGGGGGCAATATGTTACACTAAAATTGTCACCATGATGTTTTATTTTCTGTATGGGTTCATCATTACTCATACAATACTCCCTTAGAAGTCTACAAACATCAAGTTCCTAAAACCAAGCCTTGAAATTGAGAGAAAAACTTATAAATTCATAAAAATACTTGTACCATACTTTCTCTTAGTATTACCTGCGGTGCCGCATTTGTTTTCTCTAGAACATGCGGAACCGACCGCACTTTTTCTTCATTAAAGGTGCGGATTCCTGTTAAAGGTAAAATGAAGGCGGAAGTAAAATTTGGAAGCCCAACTAGTTGAATCTAGAAGCTTCTAGAAACAATTATTTGGTGGAAAGTTCGCTCCTTTCATGTACATTCATCCCTCCATTAAAGGAGCCTATCCCTTGGTATGTGGAACTTAATCCCTTGAAAGAGGATTCTATCTCCTCTTATTTGGAGCTGCAACCTCTTCTCTTTTGATATAAATTGAGGCCATAGTTTAGCCTCAAGGGGAGTTAGGCTTTGAGATTTTTTGAGGAAAATTGTTGGAGAAAATCAGACTCTCTTAATTGATCATCATATGGGAATGATTACACACTCATTTGTATGTTATTCAAGAGAGTGAAAAGGCTTTTCAAAGTAGAGGAAACGCTTGTTCCGAACCCTAGAAGGACCTATACAACATCACAGCGAACACGGTTGTAAGGCTCCTTCTTTCATAAAAAATGATACAAATGGATCCTGTTTTCTCAATGAGTTGTTTATTTAAATGGCTTATTTCTTGAATTCCTTGATCATCAAGATAGATTTATGGTTTATGAATTAATCTATATTATGCAGGTGCTTCTGATTCTTTCGTGTTTTTTATTGTAGATCCCGAAAGGAAACATATTAAAAGCGATAGGAAAGAAGACTATGATCAGCGCTGGATTACAGGTAAGTCCTAAATCCTTCATTATAGATAATTCTAGATCAAATATAATCTATAGAAAGAGTTTAAATTTGTTTTTTTATTTCTTGTTATCGTAGGATAATAGGGAGATCTGTCTTGTCCACAAGAATGATTTATCCGTCCAACAGTAGGATAGATTTTTTTTTTTTAAATGGAAAAAGAGAAAAAAGAAAAATAATAAAATCTTAGGTGAAAACCTCTTTTGAATCGTTTGAGATTGAATCACTGATTGAAAACCTCAATGAGGCAGTCAATGAGTGGAAAAAAAAAGAGAAAAAAAGAGTAAAAAGGTTCTAGATGAAAACCTACTTTGAGGCACCTAGGCAGACCTACTAGTTGAGAACCTCATTGAGGAAAATACTAGGCCTAAAGAAAGAATAAAAATGTGAAAACATGAAAATAAAAATATATTTTCTTCATGTATCTCTCTCTAATGAATGTAGATGCTCTCCAACCTTTGCAAGCAGCAAAAAACAAGTTGGCACCTAAAGAAAAAGTTGGTCAAAACCATAGTCAAAGGAAGTCAAACTTGGAATACCTCGTCCTTTTCTCATATGATAAAAAAGGACCAAGGTCATGCCAATCCATCACCCTCATCCATTTCCAACGTCCACCCATCATTTCCAATCTTTTCTCATTCATTTTCCTTGATGTCCTAAAATGCTACAGGAAACCTTGTTTTTGCTACATCAAGTCCTAGTTATTAGCAAAAAATTTCTTTTATCATATATCAAAAACCGTGTATCCATTTACCAATATTTTTTAGGGGGAGACGTGTATATATGATGGTAAAATTCTCAAGAAATTTCACCAATTTTTGGTTCACAGTTTGTGAGAAATCAACCTCCATCACATACAACCATGTTTAATGTTTCTCGAGATTCATGCATCCAATGGCCGAGATGTTTTATGGGGAGGTGCATAAGGATTATGGTAACATGATAAAAATGTTTTAGGTCAATCCAGTCTATTTTTGGAGAGCTATATAGAAAAAACAAGTCTGCTACAAGGGGTTGTCCTAAACTACTACATGAAATTTTGTAATGCCTATATGAAGTTACAAGAAGTTACATGCAGGTGAATCAAAGAAAGAAATAGTCACAAAGGGCCTTGATGTGTAAAAAAATAAATTAGGAGAGTCTTACCATAATTTCCTGCCACCTTCTCATCACTCCTCCATCTCAAGCACATAGATTTTTCACCAAACCCTACACTTTGTCACCTCTGTAACATAATTTTTTTTGAAAAAAAACACAAAGTTCCTTGACTCCATTTTTCCAAGGATACACCACTTCCTCATCATTATATAATAATTCTACCATCACCCTAAGACCACCTCACACTCTCCCTCATCACTCATGCATAGCTAGATGCCTAAAACAAGCAGAGAAAGAGGCTGCTATAAGAAAAAGAAACTTAATGTAGCAAGCCCTGTATAAGCACCAGAAAATCTTTGAAGATGGTTTTGACCAATCATGGAGACCAATAAGAATTTCGAGATGAATCTAAAGACAACAATGACACTACAAGGGGGATCCTCCACTAGCAACCATTCACATGAAGACTCAACAAGAATACTGCACACACAAAAAAATTATCGGTCAAAGAATCATCATGCTAGATATCATTTTTTGGGATTCAAGTGTGTTAAGTAAGTCATTCATCTATGACCATTTCCATGAGAGGTAGTCATAAATGAATAATTTCTCATGATTTTTGAATAGTCCACTTAGCACTCATTGCATAAGTTGATGCTCATAGGGGTGAAGAAGTGGGATTGAAACTAGTGAAATGAATCACATAGAGTCAATCATCACTTTGGGGGCTTGCACCTGGTAACCAGAACCTCTCGAGAAGTCCTGGTTACCAGGTGCAAGCCCCAGAAGTGATGGTTGACTCTATGTGATTCATTTCACTAGTTTCAATCCCACTTCTTCACCCCTGTGAGCATCAACTGATGTAATGAGTGCTAAGTGGACTATTCAAAAATCATGAGAAATTAGTCAGTTATGACTACCTCTCATGGAAATGGTCATAGATGAATGAATTATTTAACGCAGTTGAATCCAAAAAAATGATATCTAATATAATGCACTGCGGAAAACCCCTCAATACTTAAATCATCATGCTATGAATATTTGTACAAAAGTAAAATCATTAACTACATCACTCACATCATGAGCATCTCAACAACAAGATTTTATCCAGGGATGTGAAGCAGCAACAACAACAACAAAAAACCCTAGAAGACCTCCATATTCAAGGCTATCAGCAATAGGACCTCCAAAAAATTATCACATGTAGCTTTAGGATCATTAGTAGCAGTTTCAACCACCAAAGGTAGCTTCAACAGTCATATCAACAACCTCAATATCACCTAAAAAAACACATCAAGGGTAAGGCTCAGGTATACAACTCTCTTATCTCACCCTTCGAATCTATTATAGCTTAAGAAAACATTAAAAGTGTGAGAAGGAAAGGTTTTTTTATAGCTAAAATCAGTAACAGAGAAACCTCGACCTTATCTAGCACCCAACTTCACTTTTCCACAAAGACACACATACATGTGGGAGAGGAACAAGGCGAAAGTGAAGAGGACGTGATAAAGTGGGTAGTAAATAGTTAGTTGTGATGGAAGACAAGGAGTGCTAAGGAGTAATTGAGGGTGAACTCAGTTAACAGAAAAAGTACTCTAAGTTTATTTTGCATGCAATGAAATTAAAAAGAGAAAAATGTGAAAAAGAGAAAATTTGAAAAAAATTTGGAAAAGAGAAAAATAAAAAAATAAAAAAGGTGGACCCACCACGTCTTGGCATGCAAATATTACGCGCTATAGGCGAAATGGAGATGCTATAGGCACAAAATTTTCTACTTGAAGTTACTACAGGAAAAACAGATTTTCTACAAGAAAGAAAAATTTAAAACAGGAAGCTAACAAAGGGCTGCAAGAGAAATATTTTTCTACTAGGGTATTAGATAACGATTAATTAATAGCTAAAAGGTACAAGGAAACACAACAGAGCTGTAAAGTATTTTCTACCAACATGGTAAATTATCCAAGGGTGAAAGGTATTAAACTCACCAGTTTGATCATTACATTATTCCTTTCTTTTGCTTCAGTTTATTGACCATCATTGCTTCCTCTGTGAGAATAAAGAGCTATTTGTGAAGTGCTTTCAATTCTAGAATTTAATGAAGAGAAAATATATTGTTAGTTAAGGGTGTTCATAAGAATTTGATGGATAATATGATGTGTTATGAAAAAGAATTTGTATTAGTAGTAAGAGAGTTGGACTTCAATGAGAATGACATTGGTAATAGGGAAATGGATGCCAAGAAATCCTTCTTTTCACAAGGAGAAGTGCCATAGGAATAATAAGAAGACAAACCAAAAGAAAGGTGTTTCCATTACAAATAGAAACCATTAAAATTGAAGAATATTAACAAGAAGAGTAGCAAGAGGAGCAACATATGGACCAACAAACAGAGAATGACCAGGCCAATATGCATGAAGAAACACACGGAAAGGAGGATGAATAGGTTGCTCAGAAGATGAGCCACAATTTCAGTAGGGTGGTATGATGAGCCTATAAATTAGACATAAATTAAGAACAATATAACCTTTCTTAGGTACATAAAATATATATTAATATCTCCTTCTACACTTAATAATGTTTTTTTAATATTTAATATGTTCTTAGGAAGGTTTAGAGATAATTGCATATTTGTACCTAATATTATTTATTTTTGAAGAATATTGTGAGAATATTTAGGGACTTTCTCACTACTACTGGAGGATCAATATTGGAGAATAAATGAAAAAAATATCATGAAATTATTGAGAAAATATGGAGTAATTCTAGAACTCCAATGATTGAGAAAATCTAGGAATGTGTTCCTTGTCATTTAATGCAGATTCCTAGTGTTGAGAACCAGATCCAATATTTGAGGGATTTTGGAGGAGAAAGCTTCCTACTTTCAAGGAGAATGCTTCCTCATAATTTTGTATAATTACCAATTCGAATTGACCTCTACGGGCATGTATTGTTTAGTCTTATTATGGAGAAAAAATGTTGTTTAGGAGCTCCACTTTCTTTTCTTGCAGGGATGTACTTGGGTTGATTCAATAATGAAAATTTGCACCATTTTTAGCTTCTAAGGCTTGGATTCTTCCATAGAAATCTGAGTCCCCTTGGTCTTGGCCATCCCAGAAGCCTCAGATTCCTCTTTCAAAATTTATTTATGTTCTTTTCAATTATTATTCAGATGCATCTCTCATTTTTGTTTTTCATATTTCTGTATTTAGTATTGTTTCTTTTCTTGTTTGTAGGATTGAGTTAAATAATTGAAGTGAGTTATTTTGAAGGTTTTTTTACAGACTCAAAATCATTATTCATCCTTGGAATAAATTTTTATGGTCATATTAATCATTAAACTACTTGGATTTGGTTACTAGTTCACGAATATAAGATTTATGGAAATGCCTTGTAGCGAAATAGTAGTAAATTTATGATATTTTTTGGAATGGTTTAATGAGATTAATTTGAATTTATTCCACTTGTATTGGGTCATATTAATGTTAAAGTTAATAAAAAAATTTACCCCATTTAAGTTTCACTTGATTAGGTTAGGCATTTGATATATTAACTAGCTCACTAGTTCTTGAATTTCTAGATTTTAGAGTAGTAATTTTCTGTTATTTTTTAGCACGCGTGAAGAAAGTTATTTTGGAGTGATTATACCTGGAATGGAGAACTAATACATCATTATTAATAAAAAAAATTGTTCCATCCCATTTTCATTTGATTTACTTAATCGTTCGGTGATTTATCTCGAAAATAGAACTTCCTGTAGCAAAAACAAAACATCCTGTAGCACTCTTGTAGCATGTGTAAAATCAACTAGATTTTCTCCCAAAGCTTGGTTTTTGTCTCTTAGGCTTAAATAATTAACCCTAGGATCTAAATCGATTATTGAGGAAGAATAAATACCACTTAGGACATGCATTTTCACAAAGTATCTTAGCCTTATTTATTTGAATTCATGCTCTTAAGATTTCAATTACAAATTGTTGTTTTTTGCTAGGATTAATTCCTTTTCAAACCAAAAATTCCATTTATACAATTAGTTTAGGCTTTGATTTCATGAAATTGTCTCCATTACATCAGATCAAAAAACAAGAACACATTGTATGTTGCACATACAGTGTCAGTACCTCTTAAGTTTGTAAGGACCTCGGGTTGATAATTAAAGTTGGTAGCCTTGGTATTTGCAACATTCTTGTTGCAATATTGATGCTCATCAATGAGGCTTTTGAGGGTTATGTTTTTTATTTGGCCACCATATTATCCAATAACCTAGCTAAGAACATTCTAGCTTTACACACCTCCCGCTCTGTTTCTAAGAAAAAAATCCCTCCATTTTACGTGTTGCCCTACATTATGGATTGTTTATGATTTCCTCTTGATTTCCCTGCTATGGGATGGAAATGGACTCCTTCACCATGCACCTTCAACAAACATTATGTGTAGGAATTCATCAAGAAGAACGGAGAAAAAACTGATTCCTTAAGATATTAGAGGAAAGAACCAAATAAACACAAAGCAAAGGAACACCATAAGTATTCTATAGACTCACTTTCTTCTCCTTTCAGTCAAATTGCTGCCATATTTTGTAGATTGCATGCCTATCCTAACGTTTATGAATTCCCTGATACTTGGGTTTCCTTATTTGATGGGGATTCTGAGGGTTATATTTTTTATTTGGATACCATATTATCCAATAACCTAACTAGGAACATTCTGGCTTTCCACACCTCCCGCACTCTTTTTGAGAACAAAATACCTCCATTTTACATGTCAGCCTAAATTATGGAATGTTTATGAATTTATCTTGATTTCCCGACTATGGGATGGAAATGGACCCCTTCTGGTCCTCTTCCAATTCATATTATTCATAATATACTCTAGGAGTCCAATTATTTTGATCATTTTAATCAAATTTTCCAATGGGTCATCATCCCTATATATGAAATCATATTTAAAATCAAGCCTCCTAGAATGTCCTCGGAAGCCAAGGAAAAACTCAAGAAGAATGGGAATTGGTTCGGTGAAGAATTATTTACATATATCAGAGTTTTAGGTATCTACGCGACACCCCATGTCCCGCCCCTTTACATTCTCGACAAGCTTCTATGCAGGGAAGTGGATTACTAGACAGTAGGATATGGAATCACCGAGGCATTGAAAGACAACAAAAAAAGGGTTTGGCCTAAGTTTCCTCTATATTTTGGTATTCTCCCTGGAAAATTATGGTCATCATGCAGGGAAAGAGCTGCTATGTATTGAAGCATTGAAGTTGGCCACCATCTCGAGTAGGGCATATGACCCTAATGGAGTAGAAAAATAGGTTTCCTCAACCTTTGGCATAAGAATATATCTTCATGAGGAAAATAAATTTGATGACTTATTTGTTGAAGCATCCTCTTATAATATAATCTTTAATATTGTGGAAAAAACATTGTAAGTGAAGAAGTGAGAACAATTTTTCGTTTTCATAAATTAAAGGTTGGATCCTTTTCTTATGGACTTATTCCAACTTCCATTAGAAAAAAATTCCATCCCTAAAAAACACAAGGGTTTCTACTCAGCAAAAGGTTTCCTCTCAATTGCAATAAGTAGAAGCAACAATTTCTTTAGCACCTGAAAAGGTTCATATAGTAGATCCAAGGAGGGAATAGGTTTGACAACAATTTGATTATATCCTAAAATAACCAAAGAAAGGGGAACAAAAACTTTGATTCTAGGAGGAGAGACATATTCTCAATAGAAAAATCCATATAGTAACCCTCTACTATGAAAACTACCACTATAGAGCAAACAATATATGAGAAGACATTAATAGCCACTCATCTTGAGGTAGAGATTATTCCTGCTAATCCTACTTCAGCAATCTCCCTCAAAATTTGTGGAGATTCCTCCAATGGATAGCTTTTATAGCTCAATGCACAAAGTTGTAGTCAGGAGATACATAAATAAGAGGAAAATAAAGGAATACCATGCTTTAGTCCTAGGAAAATCCTCTCAATCCACTTCTCTTGAAGTACTCTAGAAAGGATCCTCTGCTTCCCTTGCTAATGAGCTTGGGAAATTAAATCAGTTTACAGGTGCCTATACCTTTACAACCATGGATAAAATAATAGAGGTGCAATAATTGATGAGAGAAAAAGATGAAATTATATCCACCATGGAGTAGGGATTCATGAATGAAAAGGAGAAATTGCGGGAACTCCTACAAACAGAGTTAGATTAAAAGGAGATCGGATTGGTATAACCACAAAAATAGTTTAATTCCCTTCAAATTCAGGATGCCAAAGAAAAAAAATCAAAGGATGGAAATCCCATAGATTCAAAACAAAATTTGGAGAAACTATAGATCGAGACCCCAAATCTAAAAAAACTCAAACAAGAAGCCTATGAGCTTAATAATAAGCTCTGGAAGCAAAATAATTTTTGTTTTGAGAAGTTGGTTTTGATTAAGATTCATTGCAAGCTGGGAAACACATTGAATTATGAGTTAGTGGATATGGTAACATATTATGATGAGAAAAAATTAGACCTCAATGAGCTACTGAAATCGTAGAACAACACTGAGGGAATGAAATTCAACTTTCCCAAAATTGATGAAATGAAAAAATCAACCATTTTCAAAAGCAGGAAAGCTAAAATTCGTTTGGTGAAGAATCTAATCATTGATGCACGAGAGTTTGCAAATTCCATAATTGAATCTATCAATGATTCCTTGCTTGAATCAAATATGATTCCTAGTTGTCCAAAAGATTCCTTTCTAGATAAAGATAGATTGCTAAAATATTGGCTTGAGGTGGGAGAATAATATGTTAAAATAATTGACCAAATAAATAAGGTTAATCTTGAACATAATTAGAAATTCTTTGTCAAGCCTCATAGTCATTGCCAGTTCTAAAGGCACTCACCAATACTTCCATCCAAATGTTGCCACCTTTGAGAGAATATAACTTCAGCTGCCAGATAGACATCAAGCCTCGATCTCCTCCAAAGACGACATCACTTCTGGAATTCCAAAGGCTATGAAAGAAAACTATTGGCTCGATTTCAACTCATTGATGAATGTTACAACCATTTTCTTTTTATAATAATTTTGTTATACTTTAGGTGAGCATTTTTAGGGAGATCAATTTCAGTCATTTTTTGTAATATAAATCTCCCTCTTGAACTCATTGTAAAGGTTTATGGAATTTTGAAGAAAAAACAAAAATTTAGTTGAAATTTTGTACTCAAGTTTTACTTTAATATAATCTGAACCATTTTCAATTCCAGTATGCACAAATTGTCAACAGATCGGGTACTTCTACCAACTTTTCCTTCTATCTATCTTTAAAAGGATTTTTTTTTTTTAAATTTTCATGTATGTGTTCTCATTGGTTCAAACATAATCAATATTGGCGTGTGTGAAGCAATTAATTAAAATATACACTGAAATTATTTTTCATATGTGATGAGCTTAATGTTTATTTGATTAACTATTTAATCAAATTAACTCTTTAATTGATATTAAAAACATTGATTTTTGAGAATCTTTATTGTCATAAAATAAATTTATCTTTTTAGCACATATGAGTTGATATACCAAAGTAAAGAAAATAGATTAGATTAGTTTAAGTATTTATTAGTTGTTATATTAGTTTATTAGTTATTTTATCAGCTATCATCATCACCCATTCCATCCTCTTACATAATTAGTTTTCATAAGTAATTGGACCCAAAATACCAGTCATAACCACCATCCCAACCGAAAAAAGAGTCTAATTTTTGGCTCTAGCTGGATGTATTCCTAAATGTTGATGCAATCATTTTTGGCCATCAATATTTTTGGTGCTAGAAGGAGGGGCATTAGACTGTGAATTAAAAAAGGGTCACAAATTAAATTGAGCGACCATCACAAGAGTCAATCTCCTCCACAATGATTTCCTTCAACTTCTAGATCCCATTCTAAATCTCCACCTCCTAGATATGAAGTTGTTGAGCCTCCTCATCAATCTCCTAGCCCTGTTAGAAGATATTCCAGTGAGCCTTCAGTCAATACTCCTCTTCCTGATCAACCAATTGAGTCCCATGAAATCCAAAACATTACTCATAAGCTTGAAGGGTTTTCAATTTTTGGAGAGAATATTGATGAACCTGAACCTTCTGAAGGTAGTATCACATATTCTTCAAACTCTTCTGGAGTTCTAACGAGAGCGCAAAGAGAAAAATTAGGAATCAAGCCATTATGATTTTTCCTTTTAAAACTCATCATAAAAAAAATCTCACCTTTGGCACTGATTTTATGGGTAGTGAGAATATAACATCCTCTCCTCCTTTTACTCCTACCATTCCATTAATCCCTTCGTAGCCATTGCAATCTCCTTTAATCCCACCTCCTTCATTTTCTTCGTCAATTACAACTTCTAGTCCTCCATGCTCATCCTCACTATTCCCCCACCTTTATATACTCTTATTTATTCCACATTTGCTGCTAGCTCCTCCACATGTCCTATTATAAATCCCAGAATGGAAGGAAAAAATTGGAACAACCTAGGAGTTGTAGCTATGAACCCTCATTTAAATCCTCTTCACAAAAGTCTAGGGATATGGATACCAAAGTGCAATCCAGATGATGGTCTTCCAGTATAATAAAATCTCCATAATTTCATGTTTTCCATCAACCTTAATGGTGTATTTGAGGAGGATGTTTTCTGTAGGATTTTAACTTATACATTCAAAAAATATGGTAGGTCTTGGTATTTATCTCTACCCCCAGGATCAATCAATAACTGGGACACATTTGAAGTGAAATTTCTTAAGAAATTTGGAGAAGACAAAATACTGGCCACTTTAATAAATGATTTATCTATTCTCAAAGTCTCCCCTAATGAAAAAATTAAGGATTTTAACTCCATATTTAATAAACTATTAAATAAGATCAAAACTAGATCCAGGTCAGGTGAAGAAGTACGGGTTGATTGGTACATTAGTTTTCTTCCTTCAAATATAGCTATGTTTGTTGATAGAGCACAAAAAGAAACACTTATTGATAACATGAAAGAAGCCTTGGAGGTTGAAAAAATATTGTTAGCCCTAGAGAAGAAGGTTGTTACTGAAGAAAGGAAACCTACAAAGAAAGTAACATTTAAATGGGAGCCTAAGAAGAAAAATACCAAAGATCCTTACGACAAGGAAGGCTTGCAAAAATTCCTTAAAATGGTGTCAAATGAAATGGTCAAGTTACAAAGTAATTTTCTAGAAGTTCTTCGTCAAGAAAATCTTTTAGACCCATCATAAGGAGTTAGTCAGCTACACAACCTTCTCATCCACCTTCACAGATATCAACTACTGATGATGATGAGAAGGAAGAATAAGGAGAAGAAGCATAATCTGTTGAACATGAGACTAACGAAGAAGAAGTAACTGAGGAAAAAGGTATATGGGATTACATTATACCTACATCATATGAATACGAAGGAGAATTTATGCCTGTAACAACCAAAATTAAAGGACCTGCAGATGCATCGTCAAAATGCTAGAAAGTTGCAGGTGATTCTTTAGTTGAAAAAGGTATGCTTAAGAAAACCTCTGTTCAATATACTGGTTCTTCATCTACTACACCTAAAGCATATTCCTTAGCTTCACCTTCCTCTAAAACTTTGATAGTAAATGATAATATTGAATATAACATTATCGAATATATGAAGAAAACAAAGGCTCATATTTCACTTTATGAAGTCAGTAAGTTAAAACAATAGCATGAACTATTACTTAATGCTTTGAATGCAGTTACAACTTCTTCATTGCCTTCAACTACTGTGACTACCAAGGATCCTAAGAA
>JAXQQM020079646.1:0-16413 GCA_034641835.2 Pinus albicaulis | reverse complement strand
TGGTGAAAATGTAAATTAGGTTGAAGCTATCATTAAGTTTGATATATTTAAAGTAGGGTGTATGAGTATCGAGGTATTTATTCTGTTGCCTAGGTGTCCTTGGGCCAAAGACCGTCAAGCCCCAATCTAGAAATCTGGTGCGTATGGTACTCTGTGCCCCAGTGATCTTCAGAGACAGGACCCAATGGCCATCATGGGATCGATCTTAATAGTACTATCTTTGTAGGTGATATTGGGTCAATCCCATATCAAAGTTTATCTGTAGAATCAATCCACAGTAACTCTACAGGTATCATGATTATTCTTCTTTAGAGTGATGTTGGGTCAAAAACCGGTATCAATCCATCTGAAATCGATGCTTAGGTGTTAGCAGGAAATAGCTGTGAAGATTGGCAAGAATCCAGATCCACGAGGATCAATCATTTCAACCAACTTTGGGATTCTAGGATCTAGCCCTCCTGAATCCGGAGAGGGATCTCTCCAATATGTACAAAGATGGATATTGTCTTTAAAGTTTAGGGTGATGATATTAGGCTAGTTATGAAGGCCAAGGGTTTTGTTTGGTTTTCTTGGATGGTTGAACATAGTTGCTGTCTGAGACGGAAAGATCTATATGCGAATAGGTTCAAAGGTGAGAAGTTGCAAGTAAACAAAATAAGCTTTGATTCTAAAGAAAGATGATGGCAAGTTTTCAATCCATTGGGCTATGGAGTCATAAGAGAATTTAATTGAAACAACCAGGTTCAAGAGTAATCTATGGGGCAAGTCATCTAGGCCTAAGGATATCTTTGAAGTTTGATTTATGGAATGGGGTGATACAAAAAGAAAGGGAATTAACAGATGCAGAACAAAGAGCAGCCCAGGATCTGGTAAGTACTTTGAAACTAGCCAGCCTTTGACCAGGCACTTAAGAAAAACATAGAAGCAAACTAGGATCTGGTAAGTACTTTGAAACTATCCAGCCTTTGATACACTTCTAATAGAACACAGATTAAAAACAAAGGGAAACTTGAAGGCAACCTTTGGAGCAGAGACTAGCGGGCAGGGCTCACCTTTCTCCTCATCTTAGTTCTACTTTACTTAGTGGCTTCCAAGACAATCACCAAGGTAACATAGAATGGCCCAAGATCTGATAAGTACTTCGAAACTAGTCAGCTTTTGACACATTCTAAGGGAAACAGACAAATAGTTGAGCAAACAAGAAAGGGACTCGGGGTACTATGAAAAACACCCATCAGTTGTTCTTACAACATATATGAAAGTAACATTTAAAAATAACATTCAGCAGTGACGAAAAGATGAGGGAACGCCAACATCTCTGTGCTTAGACTGAATTAAATCATTTCTAAATAACACAATTAGAAGAAAACATTGGGATAAATATTTTTCAGCCAGAGAAGGTCACTGATATACAGCAAACTCTAACACTGTTTAAACTGTTCTTTACAGTGGAAAATGAAACAAATTGAAAACATAAATAAAATGACAAGTTACAGTGAGAATAACATCACCATCAGCATAGACCAGGATCCCATAAATCAGCTTGTATTGATTGCTTCAAACCGGTTACAATCTTCAAATCCAATGTTTTAATTCACCTCTCTTCACAACCTAATCTATTTGTTACAAGCAGAGCTCCAAGGGCCCATGAAACCACTATTTACAGTCAAGAGTTTTCCACTCAGAAACAGCTATTGCGCTTCAGCAATTACATTGACAACCAACTAATCCAACCCCTCACTCATCTTCTTCTGGAGTATTTATAGAAGGATGAGGAGGTGAGATCTGATAAAAGATCTCAAACACAATCAATGCAGAATTAATGTCTTCCTGACCCCGTGAGGTTCGATGAAGAAATTCTACAGGTGTTACATTGCATTAATGTGTTTATACCTAAGAAGTAAGCTCGAAGAGAGCTTTTGTTGACCTTTGAGGCTCCGCATACTATTAGGGCTATTCTGCAAATATTCTGGAATAAAATCTGGTGCAGAAATAACTTCTTGGTTGTTCCGAGGCATAATATCTGATCTTGTTCAATAAATTCGGCCTCTGACTGATCGTTCTGAGGCAATAGGTGGCACTGGGGTGGTTGAGGAATCAATTCGCCTCAAAGTATGGCGGTGGAGGTGATCTGTCTGATGAACACTTTTAGGTTTTGCTTTAATCCGTGTTCTGAGCCGGGGATTAGGCTTTTGATAACCATCTTAGCCGTAATCCCGCCAATTTATTCAAAAAACTGCTGCTTTGGTTCATTCTGTCTTCAAAACCTGATACTCTTTCTCTGCTCTGACATCGATGGCATTCTTCGAGCTTTACAGGGATATGCGGCAACCAAAGCTCATGAAACTTTGTTGATATCATTGTTCTTCTCCGTATGACAGATTCCCTGGACAAATCGGAAGGATTGGAGTCATCACCCTCATCCTTTATATTTCATAGAATACGAAGAAAAAACCTTAAAAACCTACAAAATACAAGAAAAATGAGGAAATCCTGCGTTATATGGATAGACTGCATCGGAAGTCGTGCGGGAAAATGGAGAGATCGGAACCGTTGATCGTATCGCGATCAACGGTTGGGAGCAAATTGAACAGTCAACGGGGAAAAAGGTGGACTGTACAACGGAATCGGGAGAACAAATGAGAGCCGTCGATCCGCGGAGATCGACGGTGGGGATCAGCTCTTGAATGTGCCGGGGAAGATTTAACGGGCGGGCGAGTTCGTTAAATGGTGAGCGGAAAAGGCGATCAGGGACCGTCGGATGAAAGGGCCCAGATCCGACGGCGGGGATGAATCCCGCTGCGGGGCCATAGGACGAGGTTTAACGCGCGGGCAATAGACATGGCACGGCGGTTTTTGGGGTGAGGTGGAGAACACGTGTCGGCCAGCGGGCGGAATCGCTGGCCGACGGGAGAAAACCGTTTAACGCGGAAGGCGGTGCGGGATACTTACCACAGTTTTTTGAAAGCGAGCGTGGGGGAAAAAGGGGGGGGGTCCACCAGGGCATGGGGGTACACTCCGCACCGTTGATCCGTGGGACAGATCGACGGCGGAGTTTTAATATGATTTTCTTTGGTGGAAAAATAAAATAAACCCGACTTTGCATTTTACAAAGGTTTTCAATGTTTTCGGGTGATAAATTATTTCTGAGGGTTTAAGCGCCTGGCGGTCTTAGCACACGGTTCTGGCGGGGGGACATATGGATGGAGAGAAAGCAGGGGCTTAGCCTGAGGGGCTAAAGCCTAACGCATAAAAAACGCATGTTTTTCTATGGTTTTTAACTGTTTTTTGCAAAAGGAGAAAGGTTCCGATAGGTCAAAAAGTGGGTTTTTAACCTTAGGAAATGAGATTAATGGAGGAATAAGGAATATAAAAGGGTTTGATGGGGTTTTTATGGATGAAAGGAGAGTTGAAGAAACGAAGGAAAGGTGGAAGAAGGGGAGAGGAAAAAGGAGGAGGATGCAGCAATATTTGATTAGGATTTTCATGGAACATCAGAGGCAGAGAGGATGAAGAGTATGTAGAACCAATCAGTAGTTTGTGATCTTACCAACAGTCTTCAAGCACCAACAAGTTTCAGGATTGAATTTGTTTCTTGAAGGCTGCAAAGAATATTTAGCCACCAACTGATATAATTGAAAAATATAGGTGGCTAACAGTGGCTCCACTTGGGGATGGTGCCTTCTTGAAGGCATCAAGAATTCAGACTTGATTTCTCTGGGATGTTGACTGGTGTCTAACCCATCACTTGCTCTTGCTTTTCTTCTGGAAAAAATAATGTCAGTCATGAAAGAGAGATGAATTTCATCAATACAACTTCTACCTACCCCAATCCTACTGATCTAACATTTTTTCTTCATCAGAGTGCACTTGGATTGGAAAATTCTTTACGCAACATTTTATTCTTTTGAAAGCAGGAAATCTAATCTACTTCTACTCCTTATTTCTCCTCGAACTCAGATTAAACAGTTGAGCTCAGATATTCCTCTACCTATTCTACTGTTTGTTGGGATTAAACAGTCCAACAAACTTTTATTCACTAAATTCTACAGCGGAAATTTAAAAATAGCCAAGTCAAGATTGAGCTGTTTGACTTGCTATGATCTATGGCATAAAGACAAGTTGCACATAGATTATTATTTGCAGAAAATTTTAAATCAAAACAGAAGGCTTAAGATCTGAAAATTTCTCATTATGGCCTTCTCTTATCTTCACAGCTCTGTTTTTCCTTTTTGGTGAGCTATCTTTGCTTCTCTTCTGGTTCAAGTTTTGAGCGAATTAGAACCAGGTCTTTTCTCTTTGACTCAGAAATTGGAGTAGTTTTGAGTCAGTTTTTTGGAAACTTTGGTTCAGATTTTGAGTTTGTTTGAACCTTCATTTCTACCCTAATCTATCTACTGATAAGCCAAGATTAAACAGTTTGGCAAATCAAATTTGCTACCCTATCAGCAGAAAATTGAAAGCTAATTAGTCAAGATTAAATAGTTTGACCAATTAGAAGTGTGTTTCAAGGAGTGGCATTTAAGCTTGCACACTTTTAGATTCATTTCTCTTTTTTGGCATGGGGCCTTGCCTTTCTTGTTTTTCATTCCTGCCCTCTTTTCTTTCTTTCTTTGTTTTTGTATTTTTTGATTTTTCATAACTTTAAATGCAATGGTGGATGAAGTATTTACAATGGAAAAGGTAAAAAGGCTTCAAACAGGAAATAATTTAAGACAGGTAATGCTTAAGCATCCTGCCATTGACAGGACCCCCAAACAATTCTGTTCCATTCAGTTCTTGTAAGAAGAATGCATTGTTCCCAGCAACTGAATGAATGGAGTAAGGGCCAAGCCATAGATTGTCAAATTTACCATGCTTTCCCTTGTCTTCCCTTTTGGAGTCCCACTTTAAAACTTTGTCCCCAATTTTGAAATTACTGGCCTTTGTTCTTCTGTCAAATATCTTCTTGATATTGTCTTGCTTCTGTAATGCTTTGTGGTACACTTCCTCTCTGGTCTGCTGAAGATGAATGGTATGATTTATCCTTCTGATTATGTCATTCTCTTCAGTCTGCAACTCTTGAATTAACTTCATAACTGGTACACCAAGGCTGTTAGGAAAAATTGCATCTGTACCATATACAAGCTGGAAGGGTGACATACCAATAGATTTCTTCAAAGTCAATCTGTCAGCCCAAAGTGCATGGATCAGCTTTGTGTGCCAAGACTTCTTGTTGCCTTCCAACAGTTTCTTTATTATGTTCACTAAGCTTTTGTTGGAAGACTCTGCAAGTCCATTACCTTGAGGGTAATAGACTGTGGAGTGCCCCAATGCTATCTGGTATTTATGACAGAATTCTACCATTCTCTTTGACCCAAATGCTGCAGCATTATCTGTAATGATTTTGGTAGGACAGCCAAATCTGGAAAGGATATTGGTTTCTATGAATTTTATGATAACTGAATCATTGGCCTGTCTACATGGAATGGCTTCTATCCACTTAGTGAAGTAGTCTGTAGCGGTAAGGATCCACCTATGTTGGGCAGAGGACGGTGGGTGGATTTCTCCTATGAAGTCAAGTCCCCACTGTTGAAAAGGGGCTTCAACAGTAATTGGATGCAGAGGAAGGGGTAGCAATTTTCTCTTGCCCTCGAACAATTGGCATTTATGGCAAGTGGTTGTTAGTGTATGTACATCAGGAAAAAGAGTAGGCCAATAGAAACCAGCCCTCAAAATCTTGTTGGCTGTTGACTTCCAGTATAAATGGCCTCCACACTCTCCTTCATGGAACTCCTGCTTAATCTTTTCTGCATCAAACTCAGGCAAACATTTAAGCAATATACCACTAGCATTTTTCCAATAAAGACATTTATCAATAATGCAATAGTTTACAGCTTTTAACTTTAGGAATCTTGCCTTTGTTTTGGATAAACCAGGAGGTGTGTTTAAATTAAGCAAAACATAAACAATATTAGTATACCAAGGAGAATTCGCAAAATAATCTTCAACAATGGGGGTTGAGAATTCTTCTTGGTCTTCCAAAGCATGAATCATATTAATATCAAGAACTTCACAATTTGATTCAACCATTAACCTAGCTAGACCCTGACCTTTGATAAGCTTAGTGGGTTTAATCTCTAAATCATATTCAAGAATAACAGCAATCCACTTACCTCTCTTACCATCTGGATCCTGGGTTAAAATGTCTTTTACAAATGAATTTGGGACAAAGGCGATGCTGTGTGAGTGAAGGATGTATACCCTGAAGTCTTTTAAAGCTTTTACCAAAGCAAAAGCTTGTTTTTCCATAATATTATATCTCAAAGGGGCATCCCTCAATGCCTTGCTAAAGAATGCAATGGGTTGCTCTTGTCCTTGTGGATTTTTCTGTAAAAGGACAGCAGCTATAGTATGTTCTGATGCAAATGAGAAGATATAAAAATATTTTGAAAAATCAGGACTTATGAGAACCGGTGTTTTGGTTAACGCTTGTTTCACCAGCTCAAAGGATGTCTTTGCTTCCGAGGTCCATTTTACCCCTTGCTCCTTCTTCAACATGTTTGTGATATTTCTAAGGAGCTCAGCCAAGTTGGGGATGAACCTTCTCAAAAAGTTAATCTTCCCTATGAGAGACTGCAACTCTTTGATATTTCGAGGATGAGAAATTTGCAATATGGCCTCAATCCTCATGGGATCTATCTTTATGCCCTCTTCTGAAATGATGTGTCCAAGGAGCTTACCTTCTTGGAGACCAAATAATGTCTTCTTGGGGTTCAAAGATATCCCAAACCTTCTGCACTTCTCGAAAACTTTCCTCAAATGTTCTAAGTGTTCTTCATCTGTTTTTGAAAACACAGTTACATCATCAAGATAGATAATAATGAAGAAGCCCAATTCTTCCGAGAATGCTATGTCCATGGCTCTCTGAAAGGTTGCTCCAGCATTCATTAAACCAAAAGGCATTTTCACATACATGAAAGTGCCCCAAGGTGTAGTAAAAGCTGTCTTTAATTGATCATCAGGGTGGACTAGGACTTGGTTATACCCTGAATAGCCATCCAACAAAGAAATTCTTTTAGACCCTACCACCCTCTGCAAAATATGATCCATCTTGGGTAAAGGGTAGTTGTCCTTTAATGAAGCTTTGTTTAAGTTCCTGAAGTCTATACAAAGCCTGATTTCTCCAGTCTTTTTCCTAACTGACACCAGATTAGATACCCACTCAGAATATCTAATAGGGACAATAATGGTGACGTATCTTTATAATTTCCTTCGACCAATGGAACCGGATGTGGTTTTTGGGTTTGATAGCTTCGTTTAAATGGTTTTTGGTTTTCTTTAAGAGGGATTTTATGCTGTATTATTTCAGTGTCATAGGATTTAAGATCTTCGTAACTCCATGCAAAAACATCAGAAAATTCTTTAAACAGCTCTAAGTATTTGAGTTTAATGTGAGCTGGTAAAGTTTTAGACAGTTTGATCAGTCTCGGTTTTTCCTCACTGCCTATATTACATTCCTCTACTTCAGTTTCTACAGGTTCCAGTTTCGGTTTATTGGCCACATCATCAAAATCAAACAGTTCTTCTAGAGGGGCCAAACCCTTGGGCAGACTATCATTATTAGAATGCAGAGTTTCCATTTCTTCTGTTTCAGATTTTGCACTTAATTCCGTTTGGTTTCTAGATATGATAGTCTGAAGGTTTATATCTATCAGCAGTGGAGATGGTTCTTCTTCACCAAGAAAATTTTCTTCACTGCAGTCTGTATCATAGTCTGAATCTGAACTATGGGGTTCAAACTCATTTCTGAATTGCATTAAGTCTTCTATTTGTTTATCTCCATCAAATACCTGCCAATATTTCTTGTTATCTGGGATAGCTGGTCTGAATTTTATCTGAGAGGTGTCATCATACAGTATTGGACAGGTTCTAGCAGCAAAGGCTAAATTGTGGGCTGCAATGTTTCTTTTTCTTGGGACAAAAGATAAGGTGTACTCCTCAAATGTTTTTAAAAGATCAATGACATCATTCCTATAGGCCCTAAGTCTGGGGTGATTTGCATTGTACTCCCCATTGACTTGCCTAATGATTAATTCAGAATCCCCATATACATCTATTCTCTTGGCACCTAGTTTTTTCAAAAGATGCAAGCCTAAGAGAAGGGATTCATATTCTGCTATGTTGTTGGAACACTGAAAGTTTAATTTGCATGAGACACATTCTGTATGATTATTTTCAGTGTTAGTGATCCAGACACCTGCACCAACATTTGTTTTGGTGCATGACCCATCAAAATACATAGTCCAGAGAGGCAGATTTTCAGTTTGGTG
The DNA here is from genome assembly GCA_034641835.2 of Pinus albicaulis. Classification (NCBI taxonomy): domain Eukaryota; kingdom Viridiplantae; phylum Streptophyta; class Pinopsida; order Pinales; family Pinaceae; genus Pinus; species Pinus albicaulis. The sequence continues at coordinate 8,101 of JAXQQM020079646.1, read as the reverse complement.
AATGGACGTTGTATCATTTGATTCCTCAAGTTTCTCATCGGGTTGAGGACTGTCTTTCTGACTGTGAAGTTTTAAGCTCAAAGGATTGATAACTTGGAGCTCAAGGTCTGTGTTAAGTTTGCTAGGATCTTCAGACACAATAGACCGTTTCGGCATTTTAACGTTGTGTTCCCCCTCTTTTATTTCAACCATCGATTCTATTGAAACAATTTGTTCTGTGAGTGCTTCATCATTGAACATGATAAAAGAATCAAGGCTCGTGTTTATAGCATAGAGAGGGGAGTTTTGGGGCCGATCCTGACTTGTTACTGTGTACTGCATGTGGGATTCCCTATAAAGCTTCCTAGTCTGATTGAAAACAGGGATAGTTGCATAAGTCATGTCCATTTGCATGGTCCCCTGTAACTTAGCCCCCCAAGATCGTGACAAAAGCATTCCATACTTTGGGGGGACATCAGCCACAACAACATCCATGACTAAACATTTAGCTGGAATTTGGGCTAAATTGACACAGAGATCTTTAATCAATCCTAGACACTTAACTCTACTTGAGTCAAAGGAGTACAGGTCTTTGTAAGGTCTGGTAATTTCAAGACCCAGGCCTTCCATTACAGCTTTTGGCATTAAATTATGGGAAGCACCTGAGTCATGCATAGCATTATGCAGAATTTTGTCATGAATGTTTAAGCTTACATAAAAGGGAGGGACAGGACCTTCCTGGAACTTTCCTTCAATCTTTGGGCCAAAAATAAGCTCTGGCTGGTCATCATTAAGATTGAGTGTGTCTTCATTATCTTCTAAGTTTAAAGCCTTCAAAATTTTGGACCTATACACATGTTGGGCAGCTAACTCAGTCAAAGGAATAGAGATTTTGATCTTTGAGATTTTCTGTTCTAGGCTAAAAAGGTTTTGACTCTTTAAAACATTGGTTTCGGCCTTGTTTACTGCCACTTTATCAGCAATAACAGCTTGCTGATTTGGTTTATCTACAGTTAAAACAGTTGTTTTCGCAGGAGTACTAACCGATGTGCTAGTACTACTAATGTTTGCACTCTGTTTTTCGATATTTTGAGTGTCTTTCTCTTTACCATTACCAGAATTAACAGCCACTGTTTTGTCCTTTTGTTTGATTGTTTTAGACTTGGTTGCAGTGCTGTTTTGAGAAGGTTTGTCAGAGGTTTTATTGTTGGGGGTTTGTTGATTAGATCTACTTCTGAGTTCATATTCCCTTAAAGGCTCTATGACGGCGTTCTCCATGTTTTGATAGCTATTCTCAGTATCATTTCTTCTGTCATCATAAGGTGTATAAAGACCTTGTTTATTATCATAATGAACCTCAAAGTCATCATCATCTACCCCAAATAAGTTTATATCATCTTCCTCTATTATTTGATCTGTTTGTTCAACCTCACTTAAAAAATTCTGATGAAAGGGAGGAATGACCTGCTGATCATCTTCCCTGGGTCTGTTTGGAGGCTGATTTCTTCTAAGATTCTGATTCTGGTTTTGGTTTCTGTTTTGAGGAGCGTTTTGATTTAGACTTGCTTGTGCTCTCTCTAGAATGCTCATTTTCTTCATCATTTCTTCCATCATTCTTTCCATATTTGAGCTTGAAGTAGAAGGGGTGGATTCCTCTCTAAAAGATACTCTCTTTTCGGCTTTCATCCTTGCTCTCTTCTCCATGAGGTTAACCTCCACAGAAAGAGCACCTCGTTGCATATCTTCGAGGGTTGCAAAGACTCTTTCTCTGAGTGAATATGTCATGTCTGGATCAAACCCTTCAGGAAATTTGTTTAAAGCTGATCCCTGAGGAGGTTTCAGTTCAGGGGAAAGTGCATTATACACACTGTTAAATCTGGTACAATAAGCTTGTACACTTTCCCCGGGGTTCCTATGGAGATTGTTATAGTCGGCAAGGACTTGGAGAGGGTTTTTTCTTACTTCCCATTTGTTTAAGAATGTTTGATGGAAGGCTTGGAGGTCGTTAATACTATGGGGGGTTAAACCTTTAAACCATTTTCTCACTTCTCCCCCCAAACTTTGAGCAAACAATCTGATTTTGACAGACTCATTATCAATTTCATTTCTGTCAAAGTAGTCATTCATCTTGTCCACATGCTGAGATGCTGTGGTGGTATTATTAGCATCATATAATGGAATTTTGGACTGATAGTCCTGTGGAAGATTGACTAATGGTACAGGAAGGACTAAGGGAGCATACCATGCTGCCATGATATGTGGTAGGGGTGGATTTACAAGAGGATGAGTGGGTTGAAGGGGAGTGGTTCAAACAATGGATGAATGGTGAAGAGAAGTGGATGGAACAACAGTAGATCTCTGAGCTGATCTCGGATGAGAGACACCTAGATTATGTAAGAAATGTAAATCAGGAGGTGTTGATTCTCTATTCCCAAGAGTTTCACTTGTTTCGGGAGATGAAAGTGTAGGCTCAGAATCTAACTGATCTAAATCACCAAATTACCTAGTTCTGAATGGGTTTAATAAGTCAATTTGTGATTCATGAAGAGCTGACAGGTTTTCAGGGACTGAATTGGCTCTTAGGGGTGGTCTGAAGATAGTTGAGGATTGTATCCTAGGAGACTTCCTAAGAATTCTTTCTGGGTTATCAACTATTTCAGGAGGATCTGGGTCAGGATGGGCTCTAGTGTGAATCTTTTTAGGAGCCACAATGTTTATATGTTTAGACCCAACTAAACAGGAAAAGTTCAACCAGATATGACAATCTTTAGGAGGTTAACCAATCTGTTTTTACAATTTTTAAATCCCACAGTCCTCTAATTGAGTTTGAATGATTTTATAATGGTAAGGGTTCTTCCCAGTGGAGTCTTAAGGTCTGTTCAGGATTGTGGAGTCGCCAGGTGGAAAGTTCAGAGTGTTTTCAAAGGAGTACACTGTCCACCACAGTGTTTGTGAAACATTCCTTTTCAAGGATATCTCAAAACACAATAAACTCTAACCAAAGATTGACTGGAAGGGCATTCACCAGATATGTCACCTCCAAAAGAGGATGAGATCCGGAGGCTACCTGGCCCTTTCCAGACTCTGTCTAAGAGTATAGGGTAAAACACATCAAAGACGTATACCAGATATCAAAACTAGTGTTTTAATACCAATCTGAAATGTTTTTGGTATTTTCTGAATTGCTTTTATTTGTGGTTCAGAAGAATATCCTAACTCTGCCTCAAAACTTAGCTACGGTTATGAAACAAAGACATTCTATCCTTATGGCTAAGCTAACGGATTTTCCAAGGTTAGATAAAAACTTAAAAGAATCCTAGGATTGACCTAGTTTGTCACTGATTCAATTGAGCTTCATCATGATTACCATTTCTTGGTAGTGCTTGAAAAGGCTGGTTTTGACTCTCAAGGTTTATGTGAAAATAAAGGGGAAAAATATGAAAGCTCAAGTCATGAGTACCCCCAGCGGAGTCGCCAGAAATGTTAGGTTCTGGTGGCTCAGCTGCAAAATAGAACAATCGTCATGGAACCAGAGATTCTGGGTTCGATCCCCAGCGGAGTCGCCAGAAATGTTAGGTTCTGGTGGCTCAGCTGCAAAATAGAACAATCGTCATGGAACCAGAGATTTTGGGTTCGATCCCCAGCGGAGTCGCCAGAAATGTTAGGTTCTAGTGGCTCAGCTGAAAAATAGAACAATCGTCATGGAACCAGAGATTCTGGGTTCGATCCCCAGTGGAGTCGCCAGAAATGTTAGGTTCTGGTGGCTCAGCTGCAAAATAGAACAATTGTCAGGGAACCAGAGATTTTGAGTTAAAACGTCCCCAGCGGAGTCGCCAAAAATGTTAGGTCTCTGTAACAAGCAAGATTGGAAAAAGTCTGATCATAGAGTTAACATCATTTCAACCAACTTTGGGTTTCTAGGATCTAGCCCTCCTGAATCCGGAGAGGTATCTCTCCAATGTGTACAAAGATGGATTTGTCTTTGAAAGCTTAAAGTGATGATATTAGGCTAGTTATGATGATCAAGGATTTGTTTTGTTTTTGGATGGTTGAACATGGTTGCTGTGCAGAGACGAGAGATCATATCTAAATAGGTTTAAAGGTGAGAAGTTGCGAAGTAAACAAAATAAACTTTGATTCTAAAAGAAAGATGATGGCAAGTTTTCAATCCATTGGGCTATGGAGGCATAAGAGAATTTAATTATTTCTTCAGGTTCCAGAGTAATCTATGGGGCAGATGGCATCTAGGCCTAAGGATCTTTTTGAAGTTTGATTTATGGAATGGGGTGATACAAAAAGAAAGGGAATTAACAGATGCAGAACAAAGAGCAGCCCAGGATCTGGTAAGTACTTTGAAACTAGCCAGCCTTTGACTAGGCACTTAAGAAAAACATAGAATCAAACTAGGATCTGGTAAGTACTTTGAAACTATCCAGCCTTTGATACACTTCTAATAGAACACAGATTAAAAACAAAGGGAAACTTGAAGGCAACCTTTGGAGTAGAAACTAGCGGGCAGGGCTCACCTTTCTCCTCATCTTAGTTCTTCTTTATAGTTCTTCAGAAAATCACCAAAGATAGCAGAATTGCCCAAGATCGATAAGTACTTGAGGAAGCTAGTCGGTTACGACACATTCTAAGGGGAAGCAGGACAAATAGTTGAACAGAAAGAAAGTTTGGAATAACTTGATTTCATAAATTCATTCCAACATACATGTAAGTAACATTTAAAAATAACATTAAGATAATGAAGATGAGGGAGCATCGGCATCTTTGATAGCAGAAGTAGATTAAATCATTTCTAAATAACACAATTAGAAGAAAACATTGGGATAAAGATTTTTCGACCCCGAGGAGAAGGTCAGCGATATGCAGCAAACTCTAACACTGTTTAAACTGTTCTTTATAGTGGAAAATGAAACAAATTGAAAACAGAAATAAAATGACAAATTACAGTGAGAATAACATCACCATCAGCATAGACCAGGATCCCATAAATCAGCTTGTATTGATTGCTTCAAACCGGTTACAATCTTCAAATCCAATGTTTTAATTCACCTCTCTTCACAACCTAATCTATTTGTTACAAGAAGAGCTCCAAGGGCCCATGAAACCACTATTTACAGTCAAGAGTTTTCCACTCAGAAACAGCTACTGCGCTTCAGCAATTACATTGACAACCAACTAATCCAACCCCTCACTCATCTTCTTCTGGAGTATATATAGAAGGATGAGGAGGTGAGATCTAATAAAAAGATCTCAAATACAATTAATGCAGAATTAATGTCTTCCTGACCCCGTGAGGTTCGATGAAGAAATTCTACAGGTGTTACATTGCATTAATGTGTTTATATTTAAGAAGTAAGCTCGAAGAGAGCTTTTTTTGACCTTTGAGGCTCCGCATACTATTAGGGCTATTCTGCAAATATTCTGGAATAAAATCTGGTGCAGAAATAACTTCTTGGTTGTTCTGAGGCATAGTATCTGATCTTGTTCAATAAATTCGGCCTCTGACTGATCGTTCTGAGGCAATAGGTGGCACTGTGGTGGTTGAGGAATCAATTCGCCTCAAAGTATGGCGGTGGAGGCGATCTGTCTGATGAACACTTTTAGGTTTTGCTTTAATCCGTGTTCTGAGCCGGGGATTAGGCTTTTGATAACTATCTTAGCCGTAATCCCCGCCAATTTATTCATAAAACCGCTGCTCTGGTTCATTCTGTCTTCAAAACCTGATACTCTTTCTCTGCTCTGACATCGATGGCATTCTTCGAGCTTTACAGGGATATGCGGCAACCAAAGCTCATGAAACTTTGTTGATATCATTGTTCTTCTCCGTATGATCGATTCCCTGGATAAATCGGAAGGATTGGAGTCGTCACCCTCATCCTTTAGATTTCATAGAATACGAAGAAAAACCTTAAAAACCTGCAAAATACAAGAAAAATGAGGAAATCCTGCGTTATATGGATAGACTGCATCGGAAGTCGTGCGGGAAAATGGAGAGATCGGGACCATTGATCGTATCGCGATCAACGGTTGGGAGCAAATTGAACAGTCAACGGGGAAAAGGTGGACTGTACAACGGAATCGGGAGAATAAATGAGAGTCGTCGATCTGTGGAGATCGACGGTGGGGATCGGATCTTGAATGCGCCGGGGAAGATTTAACGGGCGGGCGAGTTCGTTAAAGGGTGAACGGAAAAGGCGATCAGGGACCGTCGGATGGGAGGGCCCAGATCCGACGGTGGGAATGAATCCCGTTGCGGGGCCATAGGACGAGGTTTAACGCGCGGGCAATAGACATGGCACGGCGGTTTTGGGGTGAGGTGGAGAACACGTGTCGGCCAGCGTGTGGGATCGCTAGTCGACAGCATAAAACCGCTCCCGGACGAAAGGTGGTGCGGGCACAAAACCGGTGGAAATGGAAAACAGCGCGGCGAAGGGGGGGGTCCACCAGGTGAGGGGTACACTCCGCACCGTTGATCCGTGGGACAGATCGACGGCGGAGTTTTAATATGATTTTCTTTGGTGGAAAAAATAAAATAAACCCGACTTTGCATTTTACAAAGGTTTTCAATGTTTTCGGGTGATAAATTATTTCTGAGGGTTAAGCGCCTGGCGGTCTTAGCACACGGTTCTGGCGGGGGGACATATGGATGGAGAGAAATCAGGGGCTTAGCCTGAGGGGCTAAAGCCTAACGCATAGAAAACGTATGTTTTTCTATGGTTTTTTAATGATTTTTGCAAGAGGAGAAAGGTTCCGATAGGTCAAAAAGTGGGTTTTTAACCTTAGGAAATGAGATTAATGGAGGAATAAGGAATATAAAAGGGTTTGATGGGGTTTTTATGGATGAAAGGAGAGTTGAAGAAACGAAGGAAAGGTGGAAGAAGGGGAGAGGAAAAAGGAGGAGGATGCAGCAATATTTGATTAGGATTTTCATGGAACATCAGAGGCAGAGAGGATGAAGAGTATGTAGAACCAATCAGTAGTTTGTGATCTTACCAACAGTCTTCAAGCACCAACAAGTTTCAGGATTGAATTTGTTTCTTGAAGACTGCAAAGAATATTTAGCCACCAACTGATATAATTGAAAAATATAGGTGGTGAACACATGGTACTCTTCTTTAGGTGATCTTGGGAAAAATACCTGATCAAACCATCTACAGAATCAATGTGTATGGTAATACTGCTGCCTAGGTGATCTTGGGAAAAAGACCCGATCAAACTATCCGCATAATTGACCTACCTGGTAACTCTCTGAGTATCATGGGTGTTACTGGTGCCTAGGTGATCTTGGGTCAAATACCCATATAAAACCGTCTACAGAATCAACCTACCTGGTAACTCTCTAAGTATCATGGGTGTTACTGGTGCCTAGGTGATCTTGGGTCAAAGACCCGTATCAAACCGTTTGTAGAATCGATGCGCATGGTCACTCCCCGAATACAGTTTACCGCTGCCTAGCTGACCTTGGGTCAAAGACCCAATCAAGCCATCTGCAGTAATCGATGCGCCTGATAACTCAAGAGGATGAGGCAACCAGGTTCTCCTGTCCTTGGTTGGTGTACGGTGGCTTAGGGGGAGGAGGGAAAAATGGTTGTCTTTCTGGTGACTGTCGTTCCTCCTACAGGTACAGGATGACACGAGGTTCATCTCCAGCAAATTGGTTGGAGGGATCCTCTTGATAGGATCTCTTGATGGTGTGTAAGGCATCCCTATATTGCAGGGTCTCTGGGAAATGATGGGTATAGTTCCCATAATTGCTGCAGATAGGGAATGCGTGATTGGTACGCAATTCTTTGCCTTTACCTTTGGTGGCAAGTTTCTTTTTACAGAAATGAGGCGCCGCTATGTCTGCCTCAGAGCCGAGGAGTGGTTTTAATTCATCCAAATTTTGGAAGATATAGTTAGGGTGGCCTATTACGTCACATATGGTGAAAAATGGTGATTCCCATTGTATGGCAGGAGTTTCCAGCTTCTTTCCTCTCTTCTTGGTTTTCTTAGCCGTAATCCTTGGTCTTGCAATGGGAATTTCCTTTGCAAGGATGTTTTATAGCATTTCTTGGATGGGTGGGGCCTCCTCGGGACTGAGGGGCTTTAACCCTGTGGAAGTGATGTGTGT
>JAXQQM020063788.1:0-57425 GCA_034641835.2 Pinus albicaulis | reverse complement strand
CCAAGCTTTGGAGCCCAAATACCTAGCCTTCCTGGACTCAGAGAGGGCTCTCTCTATATATGTAAGGGATATCTGTTTGTTCGCTTATTGTGTTCTGATCTTAGACTAGTTATGGAGTATGTTTTTTGGTTTTGGTTTTTTAAGTTGTGAGGGATGAAACTGATCAAAGATATGAAATAGGTAACAAGATGTTAGATTAACTGGGCTATGGGGTCAAAAGATCAAGAAATCTATTAGATGACGATACAAGGCTGTTGAAGGGCCGATTTGATTCAAGGTAGAAATGATCTTAGGGAAAAATGGAGTAAATGGACATCAAGTTTGTGAACAACAAAGAGTTTCAAGCGTAACTAGTTTGATAGATAACATAAAAATGGTAGGGAAAACCATTAATCATGCAAAATGTAACTACAAGCTAATCAATGCCTAGAAATAAACATTCAAGCCATGCATAGAAGTATAAGACCCTCTAACTTTGGGAAATGGCTATCAGACTTTGGGGAAAACACTTAAGGAAGACAAACAACTCAAAACACTATGCCAGAACGCCTAAACACAGTACTTCAAGTTATTGAGCACTTTGAGCAACAATATTTGCATAGTTTTAGGCAAAGGGCTAGATCAAGACTAGGCCTCCTTGGTTCAAACAGAATGATAATCTAATCAATCAAAGAGAAATTTCATGCATGGAACTATAGCTAGCCATAGGTAATCAGGGCGTACCGTAAGTCCTTCTTAGCATGTATAAAACCATGAATGAAACAAGCAATAATATCCTCAAGTTGTTAAAGAGCAGTTAAGAATTCTTTAATGCAACTAAGGAAGAAGAAAACATGAAGGCTATGAAGATTCAGGAAATTTGAGGTGCCTCCATGGGCATATCTCAAATTTGTTCTCTATTGATCTATAGCAAGCAAGAAACATGTATCATGAATGAAAACTAGAAGACAAAAACAAATCAAGGGACACTATACCATTCTACCAAGTCATGGAATCCATCAACAATCCTTCATCATTCATCCAAGAACATCCAAGAGGCAATCCAAAGCATAAAACAAGTATTTTCTTCCAAAGCTCATATGACCATATATTTCTTCTCTTCTCAAGTTCAGGCTTGTTTACAATGAGAGCTTGTGGAATAAATAGGCTCAAGTGAGGAAAACCTCATGGTTCAACTTGCATCCTCATTGGCCTAATCAAAATATCTAAACTTGTCCTTGAGGCTTTGCAAAGCCCAAGGCACAAAATATCTCATAAAATATCTAAGAAAATGCTAAAAATGGGAATTATATTGACTTTACATCATTTTTCATGTGCAAAAATAGCTAAACCCACATTTGGAAAAAACAGATTTTAGAGGTTCAAAAATTACAAAAATACTTCAAATTTTCATCAGCAAAAGGTCCCCTGACTTGTCGCAAACATTTGGCAGCCTTCCCGGTGTCGAAATGAGGCTCATGATAGCTCGTTGGAAATATCTAAGTGTCTACTTTCTGTCGCAACTGAAATTTCCCCAATATGATGCCTAGAAGTCCTCCAAATCTGCACCTGTGTGTAAAAAACTAGAAAAATACAGTCTGCTGATAGACCAGGTAGAGTGTGCAAAAAGAGAGCCTTTTTCGCCATTTTTGGGGGGAAAATGATCTCAAAATGCTCTGAAAATCACTGAGGACATGCTCATGAATTTATGGCATCTGATGATACCATTATCCTCCCTTGATGAATCTTCAAAATGAAATGGCGAATTTATGAGTTTTTGATCAAAAACTCAAAAATGCCAAAAAACCAAAAGTTGTCAAAATGGGCCCAAAATTGGTGCGCATGACCCTCAAGGGTCCTTAGAAACATGTTCCGAAGCTGAAGCCAAAATTTTGAGTGCTGATGTGCCTTTCTTCTCTTTCCGTGCCGGGCGCTTCCCCTTTGCTTCCTTCAATTTCTCTTGGGTGGCCTTTAACTTGCGCCGGGCAAACTGATTTAGCTTTTGATAGTGTTGTGTCATCTTCCTTTGCAGCTCCAGGTCTCTGTTTGCCTTCTCAAGCTTCATCTCCGAATGTTTATGGGCTCTTTCTAGTCATGCCTCCTTATTGCTTTCAATTTCTTGCTCAAGTAGTGCAATGAGGGGAAAGGATTGAAGATGGGCTTGTTCTTCTTCTTTTTGCTTTTCCAGGGCTCTTTTAAGCCCTATGGTTCTAGGCCTCTTCTTCCTAGGCTGGTCTTCTTCTTCATCTTCATCAAACTCACCGATGAGCTCCTCTATCCTTGCTTGTGCTTTAGCATCCTCATTCTTGTATTTGATTCCCATGTTTCATAAACTGCCATGTGAACACTCATCTATCTATTTTGGATCTCCAAGAAATGATTGAAACCCTTTGCCCGATGAAGGTCATTCTTCAATGCTTCAATTTGACCCTCTCGATGGATTAGAAGGTTTTCAAGAATGCGGGCTTCATTATCGATGTCATCACTTTGGATTGGAATGATAGCCAATGCACCTCCATGTTCTTGACTTTCTCCAATCTTGTCCTTCCCTTTGAAGGCCAATCTTGCACTCTTCCTTCTTGGCATGCTAGTGAGAGGTCTCTTGGGCAATTTTCTTTTGCTCTGGATAGCTTTTGTTACTTTTGGAGTAACCATCTTGAGCATTTGTTTCTTTGCTGCCCCGGGCTTAATCTTCTCGGGAGAGGTAAGCATGATGGCCTTGCCCTTCTCACTTTGTTTGTTACCTTCCGGAAAAAGCCCTTCCTCTTGAAACTGATGTGCAACTTGAGGAGGCTGTACTGTGTTATGAGAGAACTGCTACTGCTCATCTTCTTCATGCTGTTCAAGCTGCTGTTTTTGTTGACCAATATCAAGCTGCTATCCTATCTCAACCCCTGTTTCAGTTTGTGGTTTAATCTGCTGCCCCTGACCATCAAAAACATGTTGCTGGTGTGTTTCAACTTCATGCTCACTTTGTGGCTCAAGCTGCTGCCTCTGTTCATCAAACTCAAGCTGCTGTCCTACCTCAATTTCTTCATGTTTATCCTCTTCTTTTTCTACCTATTTATGTCCCTCTTCTTCATGTTGTCCTGACTGTTTTGTGGTAATCTCGAGCCTTCTAGGAGTAGGCCTACTGGACAAAGGTACAAGGCGATGAATAGGCTGGGTGGGAGATATATGGACCGGAGGAATAGTGGAGAAATCAGGGTGACTGATAAAAACATCCCAAGAAACCCCTTTCTTCTCCAAATGATGTAGAATGATAATTTTGATCAGAGAATGATGGAAAAGGGAAGCTATTTGCAGAGATGGAGTCTTCTTCTAGACTAAGGATGCCATCTTCTCGATGCTTTTGCATAAAACGTAAGGGAGATTGAGCTGCCTAGTTCTAGTGAAATGCATCAATAGTCGGACATGATAGGCATAAACTCGAGTAAATCTCCCTTCACAAGTAAAATACTTCATTATGACCTTCATTAGGGGAGCGTAGCTGACAAGAAGATAAGAGAAAGGAAAAATAGCAGTGCAAGTATCTCTGTGCTCGGGCTTGATGAAAGGCTTGTAGTCATCCAAGTCTAGATGGGTCTGTTTGAAAAATTTCTCGCCATGATATGGAATTTTGGTGGCTTTAGACACTGACCTCGGGGAAAACTTGAAATCAAGGTCTGCTACCTGGAAATGTTTGCTTTGGAACCTCAGGGCGCATAGGTGTGTCAAGGGCGAGAAAATTTTTACCTCCTGTACCTTCTGGCAGAAATCTAAACAACCTACCTCATGAAAATTGAAGAGGATGGATGGATGTGCATTGACCTCCTCTGTAGAGATTGGCTCATATATTTTATGTAAACCACTTCTGTTGTCTTGCCTGGGAGGCATTTTGGGCTACATGCTATTGAAGAACCAAACAACCTCACTGCCTTTAAACTGCCTTCTTTAAGCTAAACTCTGTCAATTCACTATTTTGATAATAAACAATGTATTTGGATGACTGCACAATGTTCCCTCACAATACAAAACCCTTTCTCCTTTAAAAAGTGGCGTTCCCACCTTTTCTTTGTGATGTTTGGAGCTCAACAACCTGTTTGTGTCTCTGACCAATGATAAACTTCCCAATCTTCACAAACTTCCCCTTGTCCAGCATGCCAATCACTTAACAAAACTTATATCTCATGCAGTCAACCTTTAGTGTAAGCACGCAATCAATTTCATAGTTTATGGAACAAGGTGGCAAAGTTTTGAAAAATGCTTCAAAAGTTTCAATCAAAGGTTGTAGGAGTTTAATCCTTTCAAAAACCAAGGCTCCCCTTTCAATGTAGAACCCAGTCCTCCTTAGAAGAATGCCTTTATATTCTCTGAACATCAACTTGATAGTGAGCTGGAAGAAACAAAATGCAGTCACAAAGTATACAGTGAACAATTGTCTTTTTCGGTGGTTGGGTAGGGTTAACCTGGCCCTTTGGTATTTCGAGGAATAAAACACTCTTGTAGGAAAGGTGAAAACACAGAGTTTTTAGCTCAACACCTGTTCTTTCCCTGTAGAGAACCTCATCAGCATATCAACATTTTACCACAGTTTTAAACCACTGATACTCACACAGCAAAAACGCATTTCTGGATATATGGTGACAGAGTTTGAAAACTTTTGTAGGTTGTGGTATTAAAATCTATAGCAGGTCAAAAGTCAAGCAGCTCCCTTTGATCAAAATATTAACCTCTCAAAACTGGTTTATACGCCTCCTAACTTTTCATGGCAGACCTTTTGCAGTTTCAAACAATGCATTTGCTAGATAGCTTCAAACGTGTTTCACCATGGTAGTTGGGGGTGACCTTATGGTTTTTGTTGAAAAATATAGCTTGCAAGGCTTTGAGGTTTCATCGATCAACAGGAAACATCATTTCATTCTTATACCACAGTTTGCAACCACGACCTTCTAACCCTTTATATCACTTAACATTCTTTTTCAAAAACTCAAAGAGCACATGGAAATACCTCTAAAATATGATGAAAAATATTCTTGATGAGTTGAAATCCTCTTGGAGGAGGCTTGGAAGGCGTTTTGGAGGCTGGAGGCAGGCGCGGCACTTTTGTGGAGAAGAACGTCGCGCAGAAACCTTTCGGGTGGCCTGTCGGGTCGGTGTCGGGCGCCCGTGACCCGCCGCTACAGGTGTGCCGCACGCCCTTGTGGCGTAGTTCAAAAAACATGCCCAGGAGTGCCGCGCACTCCTACAAGAGTGCCGCGCGGGTTAAAATGGTTCAACCTCGTTCTAATTTCTGCAACTTGACCCGAAACTTGCTTTCCAACGCTTGGAGACTGTAGAGAGCCTCGATTTCTTGCTTGGAGATTTTGAAAATGAAACTTTTGCCCTTCGACTTCACTCCTTTGACACATCAAACACCCAACGGTCACTTTGTTATTTGAAATGCAAAACAAAATAAACCCTTTGGTTAGTCTTTGCAAAGGTTTTCAAAGCTTTTTTCCTTCTTCAACATAACCTTTGGTGCGCTTGTAAAACTTGGGTTTTTAAATGATATTGGCAGTGGAGTCTTTTGTGTTGGAAATATGATGCAGAGTGTTGTCCTTGATGGCAACCCACTGAATGAAGATGAAGACATGAGATTGTTGGCATGTGTTTTCCTTGATGGCAATACATCTGATGAAGTTATTCTTGACTTGATGGGCTTGGTAAATGATGTAAATCTGATGTGAAATGATGTTGAGTGTTGTCCTTGAAAGGCAACCCACTTGATGAAGATAATGGCAACTTACTGGATGAAGTTGTGATTGATAGATATGTCTTGATGAACTAAATATGATGTATCTACAGTGTGTACAGAAGGCAATGAAGAAAGGAATTCAGCATGTGCTAAATCTATGGAGTAAAGAGTATATCTCAAGGAATACGCGGATCTATCTAGGAGAAGTCACGTATGCACGCGGAAAAGAACGTGCCAAGTCGCGTATGGGTAAAAGCGCTCAAAAAGTGCAAAACCAGAGGCCCGTGGTATTGAAGGCTCATGGTATTGTTTTGGCTCATGGTATTGAAAAAGGGGCCCGTGGTATTGAAGGCTCATGGTATTGTTTTGACCCGTGGTATTGAAAAAGGATAAACCTATATAAGGAGAAGAAATTCATTGTGAAAATCATGAGTGTGGGTGCAAGATGTCTGAGCTTGAATGAATACTTCACTCTGAAGTATATCTGAATGGAAAGGGTTACACTTGAATGATAAATCTGAATGTAGGATACACCAATGATGAAGAAGGGGATCTAGATCTGAAATGCACTTGTATCTACTAGATCTGATTATGGAAGACTTAGATATGAATTGAGTGCTTAAATATCCGTCTTATGAAAGGTAAACTAACCTAACCTACCATAAAAAAAAGTATGTCGCTTCAACAATGATTGAATATTCAGGCTACTTCGTCATAGAGAAGCGCGATATACGCGCTCAAAGCACAAGCGCGTATGCGCAATGAATACACACATGAGTATACGCTTGTCAGGACGGATACATACGCGACATCAGTGAAGTAAAAGCGCGTATGCAAACTAGGGTTTGCTAAAGCAAAGGGTATGAAATATCTGATCTGTTCTGCTGTGTTTCTGCTATCTGATCTGTGTTGATATGTATCTGTTGATGATGTATGCTCGTGCTTAAAAGTATGGAAAGGGTCCAGTATGAAAATATGATGAAATGTGGCCTGCAAGTGGTGTTCTATTGAAGTTGTTGGATCCAGTGTGAAAATTGATGAAACTTGGTCCAAGGTGGTGCTGAGGGTTGTAGCCTTCAGTCAGGGGGTTGTAGCTCCCTTCCAGGTGAGGCTGGTAAACGAGATCGGGGGGTCGTAGCTCCCTTCCAGGAGAGGCCGGTAAACGAGTCAGGGGGTTGGAGCTCCCTTCCAGGAGAGGCTGGTAAACGAGCGCAGGTGGGTGCCTGCGTGCTGGTCAAGTCTGCGCCAGCACATATGTTGTAAGATGTTTTCTCTATAATAAAATATTGAAAGGCTGAGCAACTGCAGCGGTGGTTTTCTCCCGACTTGGGTTTCCACCTAAAAATCCTGGTGTTCATGTGTGATGCTTTGTGTGATGGTTTATTCTCGTTTCTATCATGGATAAAACATCCGATGAATGAATGGATGGAAGGAGCCATGAGAAGATCTAATAACATAATTAGATATCTGTGAATACGCGAGTTTCATAAAGGGTATCCGCGTATATACGCGAGTCTGGTTCAAGAAAGTAGCGTATGGGTTTTGAAGGAATGAAAAAGTAAAAAGATTTGAATATGCTATAAATACTGATTCACCCCCCCCCCCCCTCTCAGTATTTTTCCCAACATTTTGTGCCTTCAAACAGTCTCAACATGAACCATCCTTTTATAACATCAATGACTTGAAAAGGTGTTTTCTGCTAACATTGTCCCTTTGGTGTTAATTTGGCACAGGAGCTCCAGCTTTAGAAAATGACTTAATGAACTCGTATACCATCCCCTGCCACTTGTTTAACACTGTTGGTGATCGTTTTAAAACAGAAAATCCACTCTGAATCTGTTGAAAATTATTTGACACTGCTTTGTCTTTTTGAAATGAGAAGGTTTATCCTTTTAACTTGCTTTGACAACTTCTACCTTTCAAGTGCTTCATCAACCTTTTCCAACTGTAGGTGTCAAAAAATTTGCTGCATTTATTTAGACTTTGTCATGGTCTATTGATCAAGAAGGGCGCTGCTTTCCAATACACTTTCTCTGCTCATAAAATATAACTATGATGTCTCTGTCCATTTGAATAATGACAACCTATGTTTGCTTCAAGTTTTTCAAAAAACTAACAGTATGTCACAACATCTCTTTTGCCTATTATAAACAATCATTTCAGTGGTGATGTCTCTTGATGACATAAACCTGGATTTTCTTTTCCAGCTGTGACAAACAGTTTTTAAAAAGACACTTGTCTATGATTGGAGTTGCTTTCATTAATGACATGCCTTGATTAGCTTTTCATGCTTGTCCAAAGTTTTAAAAACTCAGATCATAACCTTTTTATACCTTTGTGTTGAGGAGACAAACATATGAGGTGTAAAATGACTGCTGGAATAATTCATAGGTACCAAGGCTTTTATTAGTCATTTTCTTTCCAATGGAGCTCTGAAATCACCAACCCTACTGCATCTGAAGGCTACATTTTTCTTTGTGGTGGTGTGTAGCTTGCAACACCTGGACTTGCACTAGTGCTTTGAATGATATCAAGATGTCTTATGTCTGAGGCTTGTGTACTATTTGCCTGCCTTTTCTCTATGTTTATGTGGAAACCATAGACTTTATCCCACAGCCCATCAGAAACATAAGAGCACACAGAGGTCCTTTTTACTGAAGTATTTTCCTTCTCAAGACTGATTTGAGCCATTCATATTAACACCCCTGCAGAGATGTTTTGTTCTGATAGCTTTGATCAATGGAGTCTCTTTTTGTTTCGCCATGACGATGATGCTTGTAACTTCAATTTATCTTCTTTCTTAGGACACAAGACCAAAAACTCTGCTTTCTCTTGATTTGAACATTTCTGATCTTAGCCCTGTTTTTTATCATCACTTTCTCTTAGAAACCTTGAGTCACTATTTCACTTGTCTAGTAAAAAAACAAACCTGTGCTTACAGTCAGTTTGCAATTCTTCAAGTCAACATTGCCATTGCCCTCTACTTGTAGATGAAGGAGGCACCTTAACCCTCTGCTTATAGATGAAGGAGGTTCTTGGCCATGAAAAATTACAAGTCTGTTTGAAAGTGTTGTCTTTCTTCTACTGTGTTTTCATGCTGAATGGAGCTGCAAGGTCTTTATGAGAAACTCTTTATCTTGCAGATATATCTCAGGCTTATGTTCACATTGAGAAGCATCTTCTCTTCTAATGTGGAGTCAAGAATTTTCTTTTGAGATGATGACATGTTTCCTATGCTTGTAAAATCCATAAACAGTGTAAAACACCTAACAATCAGCTTGAGATTGTGGTCTATGCAGTGCTGAGACTTAAGGGTGTGTAAGTGGCGCGACTTAGAGTTGTGACTAACTTCATTAGCAGAGTGGGAGGTCTATTATAATTGGTCTATAGCAGATGGAGGTTTTTTGGCCTTTTGATGGTTGCCAAGGGTAAAATGCCTTAAAGCGCCACTTCCTAACTTAGGGAAGGTTTTTTGAACAGACTTGGATTGTCCTTTTAGAGCTGATAGGAAGACTTAGTATGGCTGAGGTTAGCTAGGATTTTGATAATTGGATTTCAACTTGTCATGGGCGAACTGATAAGGAAAGAGAGCAAAAAAATTTTATGGGTGTTTTCCCAGCTGGAAAATTTGACAAATTTTAAGATCAGCTATTGGAAAACTAGGCTTTTGAACTAGTCATCACTAACAGGTAAAAAATACTGATGACTAACAGTGGCTCCATTTGGGGAGGGCAGCTCCTTTTCGGGAGGTGTCCAGAATTTCAGATCTGTGGCTTATGAAGACCAATGCCTTACCCATTGGCGCAAATTTTCACTTTTCTTTGATGCTTCGTCTGAAGGAGACAACATGATTAGCATCGATGATATTTCTACCTACCCCACTAACTTTCCTAACATTTTTTCTTCTGTTTGGCGCATTTGAACTAGGAGCCCTTTGACAATGCATATTTTTCTTTTGTAAAATGAACCTATCTATTTCTACCCTTGTATCTGCTGGGAGTTCAGATTAAACGGATGAACTCCTTCATTACTCTACCTAAACTAAATCAACTGTCAAGATTAGACTGTTTGACAGGATTTTATTCTCTAATCTAAAACATGAAATTTAAAAATGATCAAATCAGGGTTGAACAGTCTGATTTGTCATGTATTTGCGGCATGAAAGGACAAAATGCACACAAATATTATTTTGCAAAAAAGGAAATCTAGAAAAGAGGGGCTAAGGTGTACAATGTGTTTTCATTCCCGCTTCTCTCTTTGGTTCTGTTTTGGGCTTGTGGAACTAGTATCTCTTCCTAATCTACTCTCTGTGATAAGTCAATCTTACACAATGTTGACCATATTTTTCACTCACTAACTTATCAGCAATTAAATTTAAACATGCTCAGCTATGATTAGGCTAGATAGCTGATCAAAACATTTAAGTACAAGTAGCGGCATTTAGACTTGCGCGCTTTCTGAAGGACTATTTCTTGGAACATGGGGCCTTTTCCTGTTTTTTCAACTGCCCTCTTTTCTATCTTTTACTGTTTTTGTATTTTCTTCTTTTTCACTTTTTCTTCAAACAAACTAAAACTGAAAAGATGCTCACAAGGCTGAGCTTATTTTTCATAGCTATCTATCTAACCTGGCCTAAACTATACACAATATACACATTTGGTGAACTCTTCTTTCCAATGTAACCAGGCAAGTAGATGATTGCATGGGTGACTTTGGTTTAGTTCTTTCATGATGCAAAAATAATGAAAAGGCCACTCCCACTTGGTTTGTTTTTGGACAGTAGTGTTTAAGTTCTTTCTCATTCTTGGTAGCGACTTGTTTATGATAGAACCCACTACCCCTACAGATTTCTCAAGGAAAACAACAAATGGATCTTGGAATAATACCTGATCTAGAGGATTTGAGATATAGGCTTTATTCAGGACTACTCTTTCTCCCACTTGGTTATATCTAGGACTCTCCTGGTAAAGCAACTCTTCCTCTTGCTCATGATCACTTGAAATGTCAGACTCATCATATATTGCAGTGTAGTTTTCTTGCCAAACTGATGTGTTTTGATAGGGCGGGCTAAAAACTGTGTGAAGGTCATCAGGATGATGGGTAAGGATACTCTTTGACAGTAAATTATCTTGAAAGGATAGTGTGACAACTCTCATTTGTTTATCAACCTCTATTTCTTCATCTGCAATTTGTAACTCAATGGAACTTGGTGGCTGCAAATCTAGAGTAAAGGAAGGTTCTATGTCCAAAATGATTTCCTCAACCATTTCAGGAAAAAGCTTCTCATTTACAACATGCTTGAGAATTTCATCATCCTTCTCAACCTCATTATCAAAGCTGAAAAACAGTTGATTTCCAATTATGTGAATGCTATATTTGATGGACTGAAGTGAAGTAGAGCAAAGAGTCCAAGATTCTTCACTTGCTTCTGAACTCTCAAGGCTTTCCTCATTAGTGTTATAGATGACCTGTAATGGCTTCTCACTTTTCTCAAGTTTATGAGACTGAGCTTCCTCCCGAAAATCAAAAACTGAGTCTTCTGCAAGGTTAGCTTCTGTTTGGAAATCATAATCATCAACATATTGATCAAACATTTGAGAATCATTAACATAAGTAATGTCACCAGCCATGTACATTGGACTATCAGATTGCTTTTCTTCAACTTGATTTACAAATTTGTTTTCTGACTCATGATATGCAGGATTAAAAGGAGAAAGATCAGAGAAGTTTTGGTTATATGAAGTTTTAGAGACAGTTTGGATGTTTATAAGTTGATCTATTTCTTCTTCAGTTAAAGGAGGAGGTACTTTCTGTTTTCTTTGAAGTGGGCAACAATTTATTTCCATTTTTTGTGGAAGTTGATCTTGTGGCTGAATGTCCTCTTGCATTTTACAGGGAAGGGCGGATGGACTGTTATCTGTTTCAACCTTTTCAAAGAGCTCTTGTGGCTCCTCTCTTATTTTTTGATGGGTTTCATCTAGGATCAACTTTTCTTGGTCATCTTGATGATTATCTTGGGTAAGAAAATTATGGACCTCCTCTAAAAAATCCTCGGGATGCCAATTCCTAAAGAATTCTTCAATGCTTACAAGGTGTTGTATGAGGTTTTTAGAGTGATCACAGCAATTTTCAGCCAATGATAGAGATGGACAATGCCCTATATAGCGTTTACAAAATACTTTTTGGAAATCTTTCAAAGAAAACAAGGTGCGAGGTTCTAGGTTTTCATACCATTCTCTTGCCTCTTCTTCTAATGTGCCCATGAACATTTTCATGAGGCAGTCCTCATGCCATTCAACCTTTAACTTCCAGACATGTATATGAAATTTGATGAGGTGTAAAAATGGGTCTTCAATATTTTCATTTCGAAAGAGAGGTAGGTTTGCGAACCAATTTACATCTGTAGGCATTTTGTGTGGCAAACCAGGGATATGTTCTCTGCTCATCGGAGCATATCTCCTTTGTGTCCTCAGGTGGAGGAATTGAACCATGCTGTCCTCCATCAGCATGATTGGGATTACTTAATGCATTCCTAGGAGACTTTATAAGGACTAATGGGGAAAAAGGCCTACTGGAGGCTAGTGGAGTCGCCAGGTGGAACTTGGTTTTTTTTGAAGAGATGTAGCTATGGTCCACCACCAGTAACTAGGGAAAAGCCAATCTGGGAATATTTTTGGGTTTTTATAAGTTTTATGTGCAGCCTATGGTTTGTCTAAAGTATTCTAAACTTGCTTCGGCACTTTGCTAGGGTGGAGAGAACAAGAAGAGTTTACTCAAAATGATTTTATGGACTGCTTGCTTGTTTAAGTATCTAAAGGACCAAAGAGTTTATAAGAGTTCGCTAGACTGTCATGTACTCAGTAGGTCCCACCGTGATCGCCATTATGTTAGGTTGGCGATGAGGTGGCTAAATCAGATGGTATTCTAAAATTTAGCAAAGTAGTAAGGCCTACTGGAGGCTAGTGGAGTTGCCAGGTGGATTTTTAGTTGTTTTGAGGTATATGTGTATGGTCCAACACCAGTACTAACAAAAAAAAAATCTAAGGGAGTTTTTGGGGTTTTTTGAGTTTTTATGTAATCCTAAGGTTTGGAAGAGTGTCCTACAGCTGAGTCATCATTTTCTAGGATGGTGAGACAACCAGATTCTACTCTTCTAAGTTTGACTGAGATCTAAGAGTTCCTAAGGGATACCTAGGATGTTTTGACTCAAAGTCCCACCGTGATCGCCATTATGTTAGTGAGCGGTGGGATAAGTCAATCAGATAGTATTCTTAAGGCCTCTAAAGATTAGGGAAACTAAGTTTGTTTATTACTCAGAGTCCCACCGTGATCGCCATTATGTTAGGGTCCCGTGATTTAGCTGATTGGCAAGCCAAATGACAGTGTAACATCAAACCAAGCTTTGGAGCCCAAGGACCTAGCCTTCCTGGACTTAGAGAGGGCTCTCTCTATATATGTAAGGGATATCTGTTTTTTCGCTTATTGTGTTCCGATTTTAGGCTAGTTATGGATTATGTTTTTTGGTTTTGGTTTTTTAAGTTGTGAGGGATGAAACTGATCAAAGATATTAAATAGGTAACAAGATGTTAGATTAACTGGGATATGGGGTCAAAAGGTCAAGAAAGCTATTAGATGACGATACAAGGCTGTTGAAGGGCTGATTTGATTCAAGGTAGAAAGGATCTTAGGGCAAAATGGAGTAAATGGACATCAATTTTGTGAACAACAAAGAGTTTCAAGCGCAACTAGTTTGATAGATAACATAAAAATGGTAGGGCAAACCATTAATCATGCAAAATGAAACTACAAGCTAATCAATGCTTAGAAATAAACATTCAAGCCATGCATAGAAGTATAAGACCCTCTAACTTTGGGAAATGGCTATCAGACTTTGGGGAAAACACTTAAGGAAGACAAACAACTCAAAACACTATGCCAGAATGCCTAAACACAGTACTTCAAGTTATTGGGCACTTTGAACAACAAGATTTGCATAGTTTTAGGCAAAGGGCTAGATCAAAACTAGGCCTCCTTGGTTCAAACAAAATGATAATCTAATCAATCAAAGAGAAATTTCATGGATGGAACTATAGCTAGCCATAGGTAAGCAGGGCGTACCGTAAGTCCTTCTTAGCATGTATAAAACCATGAATGAAACAAGAAACAATATCCTAAATATTTAAAGAGCAGTCAAGAATTCTTTAATGTTACTTAGGAAGAAGAAAACAAAGAGGCTATGAAGAAACAGGAAATTTGAGGTGCCTCCATAGGCATGTCTCAAATTTTTTCTCTACTGATCTATAGCAAGAAAGAAACATGTATTCATGAATGAAAACTAGAAGACAACAACAAAGCAAGAGACACTATACCATTCTACCAAGTCATGGAATCCATCAACAATCCTTCATCATTCATCCAAGAACATCCAAGAGGAAATCCAAAAGCATAACACAAGTATTTCTTCCAAAGCTCATATGACCATATATTTCTTCTCTTCTCAAGTTCAACCTTGTTTACAATGAGAGCTTGTGGAATAAATAGGCTCAAGTGAGGAAAACCTCATGGTTCAACTTCCATCCTCATTGGCCTAATCAAAATATCTAAACTTGTCCTTGAGGCTTTGCAAAGCCCAAGGCACAAAATATCCCATAAAATATCTAAAAAATGCTAAAAATGGGAATTATATTGACTTTACATCATTTTTCATGTGCAAAAATAGCTAAACGCACATTTGGAAAAAGCAGTTTTTAGAGGTTTAAAAATTACAAAAATACTTCAAATTTTCATCAGCAAAAGGTCCCCTGACTTTCCGGAAACATTTGGCAGCCTTCCTGGTGTCAAAACGAGGCTCATGATAGCTCGTTGGAAAGCTCTAAGTGTCTACTTTCCGGCGCAACTAAAATTTCTCCAATCCGATGCACAAAAGTCCTCAAAATCTGCACATGTGTGTAAAAAGCCAGAAAATTACAGTCTGCTGATAGACCGGGCAGAGTGTGCAAAATGCGAGCCTTTTTCGCTGTTTTGAGGGGGAAAATGATCTCCAAATGCTCTGAAAATTGCTGAGGACATGCTCATGAAATTATGGCATCCGATGATACCATTCTCCTCCCTTGATGAATCCTCAAAATGAAATGGCGAATTTATGAGTTTTTGATCAAAAACTCAAAAATGCCAAAAAACCAAAAGTTGTCAAAATGGGCCCAAAATTGGTGTGCATGACCCTCAAGGGTCCTTAGCAACATGTTCCGAAGCTGAAGCCAAAATGTCAAGTGCTGATGTGCCTTTCTTCTCTTTCTGTGCTGGGCGCTTCCCCTTTTCTTCCTTCAGTTTCTCTTGGGTGGCCTTTAGCTTGCGCCGGGCAAACTGATTCAAATTTTGATAGTGCTGTGTCATCTTCCTTTGAAGCTCCAGGTCTCTGTTTTCCTTTTCAAGCTTCATCTCCAAGTTTTTATTTGCTCTTTCTAGCCATGCCTCCTTATTCTCTTCAATTTCTTGTTCAAGTAGTGCAGTGAGGGGAAAAGATTGAAGATGTGCCTATTCTTCTTCCTTTTGCTTATCCAGGGCTCTTTTAAGCCCTATGGTTCTAGGCCTCTTCCGCCTAGGCTGGTCTTCTTCTTCATCTTCATCAAACTCACCGATGATTTCCTCTATCCTTACTTGTGCTTTAGTAGCCTATTTCTTGTATTTGATTGCTCGTGCCTCATGGACAGCCATATGGACACTCATTTGTTTATTTTGGATCTCCAAGAAATGATTGAAGTTCTTTGCCCGATGAAGGTCATTCTCCAAGGCTTCAATTTGACCCTCTCGATGGATTAGAAGGTTTTCAAGAATGTGAGCTTCATTATCGTTGTCATCACTTTGGATTGGGATGATAGCCAATGCACCTCCATGTTCTTGACTTTCTCCTATCTTGCCTTTCCCTTTGCCCTTGAAAGCTAACCTTGCACTCTTCCTTCTTGGCATGCTAGTGGGAGACCTCTTTGGCATTTTTCTTTTGCTAGGGACAACTCTTGTCACTTTTAGAGTGGCAGCCTTAGGCCCTTTATTTCTTGCTGTGCTGGGCTTTGTCTTTTTAGGAGAAGGAGGCACAATTGCTTTGCCTTTGTCATCTTTTTGAAACTGCTGCTCTCCATGAGGCTGATGTGTGTCTTCTTCAAGTTGCTTCTGCTATTCAATGTCATCATGCTAATTTGTCTCAAATTCTTGTTGTCCTTGATCATCAACATCATGATGCTGTTGTTCATCTTCTTCATGTTGTTCAAACTGTTGTTTCTGTTCACCAATATCAAGCTGTTGTCCTATCTCAACCCCTGTTTCAGTTTGTGGTTCAAGCTGCTACCCCTGAACATCAAAATCAAGCTGCAGCTCTTCCTCTGGTTCCTGTTGTTCATCATCACTGAAATGCTGCTGTTCAGCACTCTTTTCTTCTTGCTCCTGCTGCTGACCATCACCATTGTCCTGTTGTTGTTCTTCATCTTCAGTTTGTTGCTCTTCATCCCTTTCTTCTTGCTTTCCTGACTGTTCTGTGGTAATCTCGAGCCTTCTAGGAGTAGGCCTGCTGGACAAAGGTACAGGGCGATGAATAGGCTGGGTGGGAGATATATGGACAGGAGGAATAGTGGAGAAATCCGGGTGACTAATAAAAACATCCCAAGAAACCCCTTTCTTCTCCAACTGATGTAGAATGATAATTTTGATCAGAGAATGATGGAAAATGGAAGCTATTTGCAGAGATGGAGTCTTCTTCTGGACTAAGGATGCCATCTTCTCGATGCTTTTGCATAAAAAGTAAGGGAGATTGAGCTGCCTAGTTCTAGTGAAATGCATCAATAGTCGGACATGATAGGCATAAACTTGAGTAAATCTTCCTTCACAAGTAAAATACTTCATTATGGCCTTCATTAGGGGAGCGTAGCTAGCAAGAAGATAAGATAAAGGAAAAATAGCAGTGCAAGTATCTTTGTGCTCGGGCTTGATGAAAGGCTTGTAGTCATCCAAGTCTAGATGGGTCTGTTTGAACCATTTCTTGCCATGATATTGAATTTTGGTGGCTTTAGACACTGACCTCGAGGAAAACTTGAAATCAAGGTCTGCTACCTGGAAATGTTTTCTTTGGAACCTTAGGGTGCATAGGTGTGTCAAGGGAAAGAAACTTTTGACCTCCTGTACCTTCTGGAAGAAATCTAAACAACCTACCTCATGAAAATTGAAGAGGATGGATGGATGTGCATTGACCTCCTCTGTAGAGATTGGCTCATGTATTTTATGTAAACCACTTCTGATGTCTTGCCTGGGAGGCATTTTGGGCTACATGCTATTGAAGAACCAAACAGCCTCACTTCCTTTAAACTGCCTTCTTTAAGCTGAACTCTGTCAATTCACTGTTTTGATAATAAAAAATGTCTTTGGATGACTGCACAATGTTCCCTCACAATACAAAACCCTTTCTCCTTTAAAAAGTGGCCTTCCCACCTTTGCTCTGTGATGTTTGGAGCTCAAAAACCTGTTTGTGTCTCTGACCAATGATAAACTTCCCAATCTTCACAAACTTCCCCTTGTCTAGCATGCCAATCACT
Source organism: Pinus albicaulis (assembly GCA_034641835.2). Classification (NCBI taxonomy): domain Eukaryota; kingdom Viridiplantae; phylum Streptophyta; class Pinopsida; order Pinales; family Pinaceae; genus Pinus; species Pinus albicaulis. The sequence continues at coordinate 40,151 of JAXQQM020063788.1, read as the reverse complement.
TAACAAAACTTATATCTCATGTAGTCAACCTTTAGTGTAAGCACGCAATCAATTTCACACTTTATGGAACAAGGTGGCAGAGTTTTGAAAAATGCTTCAAAAGTTTCAATCAAAGGCTGTAGGAGTTTAATCCTTTCAAAAACCAAGGCTCCCCTTTCAATGTAGAACCCAGTCCTCCTTAGAAGAATTCCTTTATATTCTATGAACATCAACTTGACAGTGAGCTGGAAGAAACAAAATGCAGTCACAAAGTATACAGTGAACAACTGTCTTTTTCGGTGGTTGGGTAGGGTTAACCTGGCCCTTTGGTATTTCGAGGAATAAAACAATCTTGTAGGAAAGGTGAAAACACAGAGTTTTTAGCTCAACATCTGTTCTTTCCCTGTAGAGGACCTCATCAGCATATCAACATTTTACCACAGTTTTAAACCACTCATACTCACACAGCAAAAACATATTTCTGGATATATGGTGACAGAGTTTGAAAACTTTTGTAGGTTGTGGTATTGAAATCTATAGCAGGTCAAAATTCAAGCAGCTCCCTTTGATCAAAATACTAACCTCTCAAAACTGGTTTATACGCCTCCTAACTTTTCATGGCAGACCTTTTGCAGTTTCAAACAATGCATTTGCTAGATAGCTTCAAACGTGTTTCACCATGGTATTTGGGGGTGACCTTATGGTTTTTGTTGAAAAATATAGCTTGCAAGGCTTTGAGGTTTCATCGATCAATAGGAAACATCATTTCATTATTATACCATAGTTTGCAACCACGACCTTCTAACCCTTTATATCACTTAACATTCTTTTTCAAAAACTCAGAGAGCACATGGAAATACCTCTAAAATATGATGAAAAATCTTCTTGATGAGTTGAAATCCTCTTGGAGGAGGCTCGGAAGGCGTTTTGGAGGCTGGAGGTAGGCGCGGCACTTTTGTGGAGAAGAACGCCGCGCAGAAACCTTTCGGGTGGCCTGGCGGGTCAGTGTCGGGCGCCCATGACCCGCCGCTATAGGGGCGCCGCGCGCGGCCACAGGAGTGCCGCGCACCCTTTTGGTGTAGTTCAAAAAATGTGCCCAGGAGTGCTGCGCACTCCTATAGGAGTGCCGCGCGGGTTAAAACGGTTCAACCTTGTTCTAATTTCTGCAACTTGACCCGAAACTTGCTTTCCAATGCTTGGAGACTGCAGAGAGGCTCGATTTCTTGCTTGGAGATTTTGAAAATGAAACTTTTGCCCTTTGACTTCACTCCTTTGACACATCAAACACCCAACGGTCACTTTGTTATTTGAAATGCAAAACAAAATAAACCCTTTGGTTAGTCTTTGCAAAGGTTTTCAAAGCTTTTTTCCTTCTTCAACATAACCTTTGGTGCACTTGTAAAACTTGGGTTTTGAAATGATATTGGCAGTGGAGTCTTTTGTGCCTTCAAACAGTCTCAACATGAACCATCCTTTTATAACATCAATGACTTGAAAAGGTGTTTTCTACTAACATTGTCCCTTTGGTGTTAATTTGGCACAGGAGCTCCAGCTTTAGAAAATTACTTAATGAACTCGTATACCATCCCCTGCCACTTGTTTAACACTGTTGGTGATCGTTTTAAAACAGAAAATCCACTCCGAATCTGTTGAAAAGTATTTGACACTACTTTTTCTTTTTTAAATGAGAAGGTTTATCCTTTTAACTTGCTTTGACAACTTCTACCTTTCAAGTGCTTCATCAACCTTTTCCAACTGTAGGTGTCAAAAAATTTGTTGCATTTATTTAGACTTTGTCATGGTCTATTGATCAAGAAGGGTGTTGCTTTCCAATACACTTTCTCTGCTCAGAAAATATTACTATGATGTCTCTGTCCATTTGAATAATGACAACCTATGTTTGTTTCAAGTTTTTCAAAAAACTAACAGTATGTCACAGCATCTCTTTTGCCTATTATGAACAATCATTTCAGTGGAGATGTCTCTTGATGACATAAACCCGGATTTTCTTTTCCAGTTGTGAAAAATAGTTTTTAAAAAGACACTTGTCTATGATTGGATTTGCTTTCATTAATGACATGCCTTGATTAGCTATTCATGCCTGTCCAAAGTTTTAAAAACTTAGATCATAACCTTTTTATACCTTTGTGTTGAGGAGACAAACATATGAGGTGTAAAATGACTGCTGGAATAATTCATAGGTACCAAGGCTTTTATTAGTCATTTTATTTCCAATGGAGCTCTGAAATCACTAACCCTACTGCATCTAAAGGCTACATTTGTCTTTGTGGTGGTGTGTAGCTTGCAACACCTGGACTTGCACTAGCGCTTTAAATGATATCAAGATGTCTTATGTCTGAGGCTTGTGTACTACTTGCCTGCCTTTTCTCTATGTTTATCTGGAAACCATAGACTTTATCCCACATCCCATCCGAAACATAAGAGCACACAGAGGTCCTTTTACTGAAGTATTTTCCTGCTCAAGACTGATTTGAGCCATTCATATTAACACCCCTGCAGAGATGTTTTGTTCTGATAGCTTTGATCAATGGAGTCTCTTTTTGTTTCGCCATGACGATGATGCTTGTAACTTAAATTTATCTTCTTTCTTAGGACACAAGACCAAAAAGTCTGCTTTCTCTTGATTTGAACACTTATGATCTTAGCCCTATTTTTGATCATCACTTTCTCTCAGAAACCTTGAGTCATTGTTTCACTTGTCTAGTAAAAAAACAAACCTGTGCTTACAGTCAGTTTGCAATTCTTCAAGTCAAAATTTCCATCGACCTCTGCTTGTAGATGAAGGAGGCACCCTAACCCTCTGCTTATAGATGAAGGAGGTTCTTTGCCATGAAAAATTACAAGTCTGTTTGACAGTGTTGTCTTTCTTCTACTGTGTTTTCATGCTGAATGGAGCTGCAAGGTCTTTATGAGAAACTCTTTGTCCTGCAGATATATCTCAGGCTTATGTTCACATTGAGAAGCAGCTGCTCTTCTAATGTGGAGTCAAGAATTTTATTCTGAGATGATGACATGTTTCCTATGCTTGTAAAATCCATAAACAGTGTAAAACACCTAACAATCAGCTTGAGACTGTGGTCTATGCAGTGCTGAGACTTAGGGGTGTGTAAGTGGCACGACTTAGAGCTGTGACTAGCTTCATTAGCAGAGTGGGAGGTTTGTTATGATTGGTCTGTAGAAGATGGAGGTTTTTTGGCCTTTTGATGGTTGCCAAGGGTAAAATGCCTTAAATCGCCACTTCCTAACTTAGGGGAGGTTTTTTGAACAGACTTGGATTGCCCTTTTAGAGATGATAGGAAGACTTAGTATGGCTGAGGTTAGGTAGGATTTTGATAATGGGATTTCAAATTGTCATGGGTGAACTGAAAAGGAAAGAGAGCAAAAAAGTTTTATGGGTGTCTTCGCAGCTGGAAAATTTGACAAATTTTAAGATCAGCTATTGGAAAACTGCGCTTTTGAACTAGTCATAACTAGCAGGTAAAAAATACTGATGACTGACACCCTTGATACCACATTCCTCACTTATTTTCAACTACACATTCACCATGATTTAGGAATGGAACTGCTAACTAATTCTAGGAAAAACACTAGCTATCCATATATCGGACCATCTCCATAAATGGTGGTGATGTCGCAGTTTGTGTAAATCCAAACTCAACGACAGAGTGTTGCTAGACTTATTTTTGAAAACTCTCATAGCGGAGATCTATAAATGCGTGGTGACATATAAACTTACCTTCGAGGAGGAAATAATTAGCAAATCCTAGCATCTGGAACTCATCTACACCTAGTTAGGATATATTTACAATGTCCTTCCAAACACCCCACGCCTACAGACTTATAGAGATTTACCAGGTGCGTCGAATAATGCAGATGGTTTTATCAGGTCCTTGACTCAAGGTCACCTGGGAAACAATATCAAGTACCCAGGATACTTGTACAATTCTACCAAGAATGTGACGCAAACTAGCTACCACCAAGGTCAATCTACAAATTTGCAGAATATGATGAATAGGGTGGTACCATACCATCAACAACAAGGAAGCTCATACCCTCCCTTGCAAGGGAACTAGTACTCAGCTAGGAATGATGATGGAAGAGACCCCCCATCAATCTTACACCAATCAGGAACAAGGGAACCTATATCCCCCCTTCCCCAAACAAAATCCACTGCTTCAAAACAATGCACTGGTGAACCTAGCACAACCATCCTAGGCTCAGCAGTGCCAGCCTTATGACCAAGAGAATCGTAATAACCCTCGTAATGCTGCAAAAAATAAGCCTAGGAATAAAAAAAAGGAGACTCTGGAAAGGTGGGAAGTAATAAAAAATGACCCCCGCGATCTCAGTCTAGGGGAAACCCCAACTGAAATCAAAACCAACATCCAAATAAAAACTCCCAATGGAAAAACAAGATATCTAATATAAAGACAAGTCATTCTTGTGCCATATGTGGTGAATATGAAAATTACACTCACCACCGTCCTTAACTCCCAAAACTGAAAAAATTCAGGGTAACCATGGACAACGGGGATCTACCCAACAAACAATTGTAATGCAGGAGCCTTTCCCCCACCAAGGATTGGTTAGCACCCAACAAAAATAACTACCAAAAAATGATACCGGAGGTAGAAACCACAAAATTTACATGACTGGTGAATAATTGTTCTTCCAAACAAGGAATAGGAACTATGATACCCCCCCCAACACTGACCCATCAGGTATGAGAATGAGTGCACCTACTTCATTGTTAACCATATCCAAAGTACCTATAAATCCTCTTCTAAAAATGGTCAAGGGACCAACCAGGTGCGTAGGACATCACTCTAAAGCTGCTCATAGCTAGAGCATAGTTGATGATTTAGCACAATCACTAGCTGCTATGTCCACCTTGGAAGTCCTACAATCATGCCCAAGACAACAGAAAGCCTTAATTTCTGCATTAGGCACAATCGACCCTTCTGATTCATGCCTATTTTTTTTTTTTACCTAGATAAAGCAATCCCCAGGCTTCCTTCTCTGGTTTCTTTCCAAATATCGGTTTCAGTTCAAAACATCACCATACAATGATGCATCATTGATGAAGGAGCATCACATGCATCATGTCCAAATTCGTCTAGAAAAAGTTAGGATCACCTGAATTGAAACCATCCGACATCATGCTTAGAGTATACGACAAACGCCCTTTAGCCCCCATCGATCTATATCAAAATGTCCCTGTAAATATGCCTAGAAAGATAGTACTTATAGGCATTGAAGACTTAAATGCACAACTAGACTACAATACACTCCTCAGGTAGAGTTACATGTACACCATGACTGCAATCGCATCCTATGTCTTTCGAGTAATGATGTTCCCCAATGACGATCGGATCATCACTATCGACCAAATCACATAATATGATAAGAAAACCATGACAACTCTTGATGTTGTGTTACCATACGTAGACACAACTATGGAACCACTTATGTGGTATACAGAATTTGGCCTCGGCCAATTTAAACCATCATCAATCCTAGGATCATTCCTCGGATATCCCACTATCATACCAGAGGGAGTCCTAGAAAGCACAGTGGCACTGGTGTGCATAATGCTCTCATCAAACACTAAAACTATCCCAGACATAAAAACAAATAGTACAGAGACCAAAGCTATGAGCACGACCTTCCTAACAGATGCCATTTTTTAGAACCCATTTTTATATCCTCCACCTGGTTTTGTGTCAAAGAAAGTCTTGGAAACTATAAAATTTCCAAATATGGCTTTCATAATGCCTGTGTGGTATCTGGTCCCACCAGTCATGCAAGGAATTCCTGGCATCACTTCTACAGGAATAACCCCTATCGCTCCTTAGGAGGCCACAATGGTTAACGAAACACCCGTAGCAGCGCGAGATAATGCTACCAAGAAAAACAAAAAAAAATGCAAAAAAATTTAAAACCCCAAGATACGTAGGGCATTGAAACCTTGTGCATTATGTGATATCATAGGTAATCCTATTAATATTTTCTCAGAGTTAGAGGAATTAAAAACTCTTCTACACATCAAAAGAAATTTCGCTACCTCAAGTTTCCATAAAAATGAACAGGCCACAAAGAGCCAAGATAAAGCATTGCACACCAACCATGTGTGCACCATATGCAACCATTATGGGAATTATACCCACCATTTCCTAGAGATGACATGATTTAGGGATGCCCTGCAAGCCCTAGAGAAATATTACCAACAAAACCCCTCAGCTCAACCCGTGCAATTGGAAAAGGGAGAACCTAAGACCATATTGTACCTATGAGAGGAGTCTATATCTTGCTCGTACAAAGTCACCCCAATGGACTAGAGACGAAAAATGGAGGCCACTCGATAGGCCCCAGTTTGTGCATTGTGTGATGTGTCTGACCACTTAGTCACACAGTCTCTCGAGTTAAGGACATTTAAACGTTGGTATCAAGTCCCTCATGTTTCACAAAGAAACTTAGTTTGGCATTGAGGACATACGTTTCAGATTTGTCGGAGCAACCACCACGTGCATCATTGTCCCAATATACATCAATTTCAGTCTATGTTGTATTTCATGCGACGCTTCATCACTGAAAACCCCAACTTAGATGGCTCGGACATTGAATCCGTGAATAGTACTACAAATAAACGGATGGAAGCAACAAGGAACATATTGTATGTGTCCGAGGATGTATGGTCACCTGAACGACCACCTCCCCCCCCGTAATCAACCTCAAGATCTAGTCCAACTCTGCGCACTCTGTGATGAATGAGATCACTTCATCGCTGACTATGTAGCTCTATTCAAAATATGGTACCCAATCAACCCAGTATACTACGACGACCTATGAGCAGTCCAGTATTTGTGCTAATTGTGTTCAGGTGACCATCTAGTTCGTTGTTGTCCCGACATCCCCTAATTCTGTTCAACATTAAACTATTTACAACAAGCCATAACATTCCTTGTTGCAATAGAGAGATCAGATTCAAAATTCATGGAAAGTTTGAAAACTCAAGAAAATGAGGCAACCAGTTCCATTCTCTTCATATCAATGGAAAAATGTCCAACAAAGGGGCAGATCCTCACCCCTAATCTCCCTCCACAAATAAAGCCATCCTGCACATTGATCAATGCCCACAACCATTTTGTCGCCCAATGCCCATATTTAATATCATTCCATAAATGGTACCCAATTACTCTAGTATTCCAAAGGGATTGGAGAACCACAAAGAAAAATTATTGCCCAATTTGTCACAACAACCATCACACTCGACAGTGTACTTACATCCCCCAATTTCGACTTTTTTTAGACACCATACGCTCATTGGTTACCCGAGACCCATATGTAACTGGTCTAGAACCAAGTTAGCCTGGTGCAAGGCAGCCTCCCCCCCATCATTACCAAAAACCTAGGGGGGCTAAGATGACCCATTTTCCTAGCAGGGCCCAAAACTAGCCAAGAACGACATGTGTTAGATGTGATAGAAACGAGCACATGGTCAATCAATGTCAGGAACTCAAGTAACTCACTGACAGTGTTCGCATGATCACCACCATACCACAAATCAATATCTCTAATCAAGAGAATATCACACACTACTATTGTAGTATTTTCTCACAATTCCACCATACTATGAATTGTGAATACCGCCCAAGGCTATAAGTGACAAGGGTAGCATTGATTTTGAACTCCGTAAAAGAGCTAGATCGACCAAAACAAAAGACTCTAAGATGGAAAAATCACAAACATGCCCCACTGCCCAATCATCTCCAAGAATCCACTTCAGGCACAAAGAGTAACGTTAGTTCTCACACCATCTACTCGATAGGCACCTTGATGCCATGCACCATTTTCATAAGTCACAATCATGAAACAAAGTTGTTCCCCTTAATGGAAACATTTTGGCATCTCTGCACTCAATGCAACTTCCAAATACAGGAAAGTGAAAGTACCCTTAGTAAGCCGCCAGAAGATCACGATTTTGCTCTCAAACAAACCACCGCAATGGAAATTATTCCACCATTCAACGCTGATGACACACAACACCATATATGATTCATCTCATTATGCATGGGGACCATGACTCGTGTTTTCTGCTCATCTTTCATTGGTTTCAAGACTGCTACAACTACCACAACAATAGTTTTACCATAGACGGAGCACACTCAATCCGTCTGCACCTTATTAACCTCATATGGTTCCATAACATCAACTACGAAATCATATTCATGTCTGTTGACCAGCACTGTTAGGCCCAAACCAATTCCTCATGGCCTCGTATGTAATATTCCAAAAAAAATAGCCTTCAAGCTAAATGGAATATTATAGTTGTTTTATCACTAGGCAGGTGAATAAGTGGGTGAGGAGGCCCATAAGTCTCTTGAGCAGCAATAAAAACACTTTAAGTGTGAAAAGAGACCTTTTTAGCAGCTAAATAAAGCTCCTCCATGTGTGAACAGGGTTTGTATCATGTTGATTCAGTCAACTTTGACCAAGTCAACAACACTCTTAATGAGGAGTGGAGATTAATTAGAGAATAACGTAGTTTTGGAGGGAGGTGAACCTCATGAAGGAAGTTAGATAATTGCATAGGGCCAAGGACATGCAAGCTCACATTATACTTAAGGAAGAGGATGGCATCCATTTGAGCGTATTTTTTGATATTATCATTTGATACTGGTCTACTTAGAGTATTTCTTCCTCTTGCTGTTTAGCAGGGTTGTTGTGCTGTTTAGCATTGGGTGTTCCCGAGCGGGGATCCTACCTCTTCCCTTGAGAGGCATCTTGGGAGAGTTTTGTACTGCATTTCTCCACATCCAGGCTTGAGGCCAAGCATCAATATTTAGCTACAACATTATTTCTGTAGAGAATAGTGCTGTGTTGCAGGGTGTTGCAGTGGAGGTTAGATAACACCACTTCCGGGTCTGTTTCTCAGTAGAGGGAGCCTTCCTTCTATTGAGAGATCAGCTAGTAATATTTCGGGGCTTATTTCACATCTTGGTAGTTGGAAAAATTATTCCTCATCTCCTACAGCACATTCCCTTGTAGGAAATGTGTCATTTTTCATAGAGCTACAGCAGCATGGTTTAAGTCCTTTTTTTTTAGCTAGTTTCCTTGGGAAAGGGCCAACCCTTCTCCCGGAAAGCTAGAAGAAGATATTCTCATCCCTCTATTGTATTATTAAGCTATATTCATGTAATTTTTTAGTAATACTATGTTATTTCAGAGCTGAATATTCATATTTTCTCTTTTGTACTAAAGCTTTCAAGAAACCCTTGCCGGGTTATCTTTGTAATGTATTAAGGAGGCCATATCTCTATTTTCTTAGCATATTGTTCAATAAATTTACGGATATATGATTACCTCTTATTATTTTGTAGAAATTCTCAAACATAATGCTATTATATGCTTCATAAATTCTGCATAGTTCAATTCATGGGGTTTGGGTGCTTTTAAGTCATTCTAAGGCCAGGAGGTTTGTTTAACTTGTCAAAAGAGATTTTTTTATGTTCCTCTTTTGTATGTGAGGGCCTAAATCTATATTCTAAGGGAACCAAGCATTATTTCTCCCTGTTAAAATGGAAATCTATGGGAATAACTTTTTCAGGGACAAATTGTTGCATTTTCCCCACTTGGGAGGATGTAGAAGAGCTCATTTTTGGTGTTGTTTCATTCATTTGATGGAAATGTGTTTCTCAACACATTTTTTTAGATAATTTCTCACTGCTACTCCAGTGTTGTGCTTATGCACTACTGCATTCCCATTATGGGATATTACAGTGGTATCAGAGCATAATATTGGCTCAGCCTGTGGATCTTAGCCATTATGATATAAAGAGAAGAAGGAGAAGAGAATATGTACAGAAAAGAGAAGACTCCATTATGTGGAGGAAAGAAGGAGGAGAGGCTCTCAAAGCTTCTTCCTAAATCTATGCAGAGCATAAAATAAGATCCCAAGAAAATGAGAAGGGAGATGGAATCTCTAGAGGAGTTTTGATCTAGAGCCAAACCTATATTTTCACATGATAGGTGTGAGCATGCAGCTACACCCTATTATGAATAGCGTAGTCAAGTGTCTAGATCTATCATGAGGGAGACGAAAGAAGGAGGAATGCCTAAGAGGGAAGCTCTCAGCAATTTTCTGCAAGAGTATGAGTCTCAAACTGAGAAGTTTATAGATCATATCACTTTACAAGAGTTTTTCAAGATCAAAGTGGAGAGGAGCAGGCAGAATGACATGGATAGATTTTCTCTATCTAGTTTTGATGGATCACCAACATGTTCAGCCAGAGCTTGGGTGGAGGAGCTACACACATTTTTTCAGCAGCACCAAGTTTCTAAAGATGAAGCCATCAGAGTTGCAGCACCATACTTTGAAGGTAAGGCCTATGCTTGGTGGATATTTGAGTCATTTTCATTAAAAAATGCCAACATTTCTTCTTCTGCAAAGTTCACTAAGAGATTAGTGGAGAGGTTTTATGGAAGACATTCTAAAACACTCTTGGTAGAGCCAAAAAAAGAAAAACAATCAAAACTTGTGCATGGGTTGGAAGAACCTAAAAACTCAAATCCACTTCAGAAAACTTTTGGAAAAGATCACATCTTGCATAACACCTTGATAGAGGCAAAATCCCTATCTCATATTTTTGTGAAACCAGCTACAAAAATAGAAGAAAAGAGATATCAACGCTATGAAATAATCCACTTTGAGGGGGAAACCTCTAATACATTACATGAATGAAAATTTATTGGATGATAGAAATTACAAAACCTCCTTTCTATATATAGGAGTCCATGGGGCCACAATGTAATCCTAGTGGGTCCACAATGTAATCCTAGCCGACCTAAAAATAATAATTTAAGGGCACAATAATAACAATCTGGTGTTACAGGGGTACAATAATCACAATAAGGGAGGCTAAACTAACGTAATAAGGGACTACACTATTAATATAGGGACTTAACATGCCCCTCTCCTTCAAACAAGTGTTGTCCTCAACGCTTGATTATTTCCTGATGCTTCGGTATAAAATTATCATCCTCCCATGTGGAATCTCCTACAGGAAAGTTATTCCACTTTCTGAGATGCTCTGAAATTGATTGTACTTGTCGAGTTCTTGTTTCTGTGATTTCTTCAGAACTTCTTCCAATGTAATGTTGATCTTCCTGTTGTTTCATTAGATTCTACACCAAAGTTAGGTTATCCTTTGAGAGTTGGAGAACTTGTTGTTGATGCTCGATGTGATCTTCCACTAATTTATCATCCATATTAGCTATTATTTGATCCTTCAAACAACCCAACTTAGCCTCCGTTTCTACTTTTAAACCATATATTTCATCTTCGGTTGCTCTTCGTAAGATCGAAATTTGTTGCACTTGGTACCGTAATTTTGATATCGCATACTGCAATTCTTCCTCTTCATGCATCATAGTATAGCTCTTTTAGGGCTTAATGGGTATGGAATTATTTTTTGGAGGAATTATAGAACCCAATACTGATAAAAATTCTAAAATATTCCCTTGCAATCACTTCAAACTACTTTTTCAAACAAATGTTATGCAACTTTAAAAACCAACTACACACCTTTTACTTGCTTTTGAGGAGCTCGATATTGAAATTGACTTATCTCTATACCTACAGATCCTCAATTTCTGAAATTTAGCCTTGTAGTAGTCCTAGGAAGCTTATTTCAAATACAATAGGTCTGACTTGATTTGGATTATTCAAGGAAAATTTATGTCCAATATCCCACAATGACCTAATTATGGAATGGTTCAGTAGAGCGAACTTGTACGACTTGCCACGTGTCACTGTTTTCTCCTTTGGCTCTAAAATTTTTAGACAGTAAACTGCCATCTGTGTACTTCTAGTCACTTTTTATAGAATTCCAATCCGATGCCCAGAGAGAGATTTATGAAGCTTTTCCCAAATCACCTCTTTGAGATGAAATTAGGGAGCCTGAAAATGACCTAACTTCCATAGATCATATCTCTGAAAATATTCTGAAACAAGCTCTAAAATTTTGTGTCGATGTTACTTAGGATTTTGGTTTCATGCTCTAAGAATTTCAGCTTCTAAACCTTCGTAGAAAAAAATGTATAGCGAAAATTCTGCGATGACCTTTTTAAGTGAAATTCAGGAGCCTGCACAAAGCCCTAACTTCCACAGATCATATCGCAGAAAATATTGTGAACCAAGCTCTGAAATTTTGTGAAAATGTTCCTCAGGATTTCAGCTTTGCACTATAAAAACTTCAGCTTTTGAACCTTCGTAGAAAAAAAATTATAGCAAACATTCCACGATGACTTCTTTGGAGTAGTGAAACCCTAGAATCCAAAGCTCTAATACGAAATGTTGTGAAACTAGCTCAAAAATACAAGAAAAGAGATATCAATGTCTTAGAAATAGCCACTTCGAGGGGGAAACCTCCAATACATTACATGAATGAAAAATTCTTGGTTGATACAAATTACAAAACCTCCTTTCTATATATAGGAGTCCATGGGGCCACAATGTAATCCTAGCCGACCTAAAAATAATAATTTAAGGGCACAATAATAATAATATGGGGGTTACATGGGTACAATAATAACAATAAGGGGGGCTACACTAACATAATAATGGACTACACTATTAATATAGGGACTTAACACATATCTTTGGATAAGAGGGCATGCAGGTTCCTTTTTCAAAAGAGGATCCTCTTATTGAGTAGGTGACTCCCATTCATATTGAAGAGGAAGAGAAGGATGGGGGAAACAACGTTGTCACATCTAGAGCATATCTAGTCCCTCATGCAGAGGAAGGAGGAGCACATTCTCCAACAGGAGGAATGCTTGTATCATTGCAAGAAATTACCCAGGATCTCACATGTGGAAGACAAAGCACAATCAATGAGCAACATGATTGTGAGATACGAATGTTTAAAGGAGAAGGTAGGGAGGAAGGTTAACATAATTTGATGAGGAGCACACACCCCTATCTATTTCATAGAGTTGGTGCAAATAAGAGGCAAACTAGTTAGCACTGTGAGGGCAAGGGCAAGGTTTTCCAACAATATGTATAGTCTACTCTTGACATTGATGTCTCACTATATGGAGGAATTCCACCCGGGAGGCCACCAAACCTGGAGTTGGTAAGAGACATCTTGCCATTTGGTTCCACCCTCTTAGATTCTATAGAGGTGGATACTTTGGAGGATTATAGTACAATGTAGAGAGTTTGTGATAGACTCAAGGAGGAGGGAGACATTCTCCCATTTTCAGCACCACCCACTCTCACTATATGTATTGCGCTGATAGAAGTCACTGTAGTAATGGAGGATGGCACCTTCATGGTGTAAGAGAGATGCTCCATGGATTTCAAGAAACAGAGGATACTTCCTTTGATGAAGGAATCCTCCATACATGGGAGTAGATGGAGGCCACTCATGCTTACATTGGCCAAGATTGGGAGATTATTTTTGGATGGGAGCTTCTCATGGGAGGCCAACTTCCAAAGATCACTACTTCTTTTTGAGCATGAGCAGCTACATGATGGGCATGGAATAAATTTGGAGGATGACTTTGGCATGATGGATTTCAAACGAAAATACAGCAACATGTTGGGAGCTTCACATTGCAGATCATCAACACTATCTCTTGGGAGGATTGATCCATATTGGAGGTCTCAACTCTTGGTAGAGTACTCCAAGGATCTTGGTGCTTGCATGATTCTTGATGACCCAGATGGAGATGATAGATATATGGTATATGATGTGGTCATATATTCTTATGATAGATTCTTCTTGACTAGAGCTTCTGAGCTCAAGGAGAAGCTGCTACATGCAGCACATGAGGAATTCCTTTCCATGCACTTTGATGCATATCTTTCCTTGGCAGAGGAGTTCTTTTGGGAGGGCATACAACATGATATATTTCAGCATATGGAGAGATGCATAGCCTAGATGGTGATAGAGAGGATGTTGCAACCACTTCCCTACTCTTTGGAGGTGAGGGAGAATTCCTGGTTGAGCTATTCCAGCTCAAGGTCCCAAGTACATGGTGGAGAAGATATAATTTCACATTATGTTTTGTACTTCTTTACCTTATATGGGCAGCATGTTGTACCAAGGAGGATTATCCCTTCTTGAATATTATATGATGATGTACTTGAAGCCACTGGAAGCATTGAGATTGGCTATATTATTTGTGGTTTGTGGGGGAAGCCATATGATTTTTGGTTTGCACCATTGACACCACATTGTACTTTCATGTTTCTATCTTATAGAATGATTGTGGCAGAAAAAAATTGGCTAGGAGATAACTTGTTATTACTTGTTTTGATGCAGGCAAGGGATGCACTGTGTTGGTTCCATGTGTGGAACTATGATCCACTCTCTGGTTTTCCTATGGCAGCTTGTTTTCATTGGTTTTTTCTTCCATATATTGCTGATATTTTTATGTTCATGGGAAGATTTGTTTGGAGAGTGCTAGATGAGATGGAGATGAAAATTGGGAGTATGATTCTCCCTACTTTGGATGTTTTATTTTTCAGGAGAAACAATGGGAAAACCATGATTTCCACACCACACTTCGTGTCTTCACATGGGAGGAGCCATTTGAAGAACTTGCGTTCTTGGAGGAGGCACTTCATGGCTGATTTTCTTTGTGGGGTAGCTTGGGCCATTATTGGAGGCCATGAAATTTCATCCCAAGATCAACCACAACCCCATACCTACCATAAATGGAGAGAGAAACCACTTGGGTGGGAGGATCCAATCTCTCCATGCAGCCCCAACACATTGTATGAACTGGGGGTTGAGAATATTTTTGATGAGCTACCTAGAATGGCTCATTTCATTTGGATGATAGCATGGGTGTGGGAGTCACTCATTGGGAATAATATTCCCCATTTTTTTCATCACTCCTACCTTGAGGAGACCATTGGACAGTAAGGAGGTTTCCACTTACACCTTCCACTTTTCTATGATGTGAGCCATGTGGTTTTTCATACTTGGGAGGAACAATTGGAGGGCAGATTTGTAGCAGATTATTTTGAGCAGTGGTGGGGCCTATTGATGAGGAGGCCATAAGAAGAGGAGGGGATGAAATTTTCTCCACCTTTACAGTTGCTTGAGGACAAACAACATTTTAGAGGGGAGGGCTGTAATATTCCAAAAAAATTAGCCTTCAAGCTAAATGGAATATTATAGTTGTTTTATCACTAAGTAGGTTAATAAGTGGGTGAGGAGGCCCATAAGTCTCTTGAGCAGAAATAAAAACACTTTAAGTGTGAAAATAGACCTTTGTAGCAGCTAAATAAAGCTCCTCCATGTGTGAATAGGGTTTGGATCATGTTGATTCAATTAACTTTGACCAAGTCAACAATGCTGTTAAGGAGGAGTGGAGATTAATTAGAGAATAACGTAGTTTTGGAGGGAGGTGAACCTCATGAAGGAAGTGACCTAATTGAGTGGGGCCAAGGAAATGTGAGCTCACATTCTACTTAAGGAAGAGGATGGAAACCATTTCAGGGTATTTTTTGATATTATCATTTGATATTGGTCTGTTTAGACAATTGCTTCCTCTTGCTATTTAGCAGGGTTGTTGTGTTGTTTAGCACTAGGTGTTCCCGAGTAGGGATCCCACCTCTTCCCTTGAGAGACCTCTTGGGAGAGTTTAGCACTGAATTTTTCCACATCTAGGCTTGATGCCAAGCATCAATCTTCAGCTACAATTTTATTTCTACAGAGAATAGTGTTGTGTTGTAGGGTGTTGCAGTGGAGGTTTGATAACACCACTTCTGGGTCTGTTTCTCAGTAAAGGAAGCCTTCCTTCTCTTGAGAGATTAGATAGGAAGATTTTAGGGAACATTTCACATTTTGGAAATTTGAAAAAGTATTTTTCATCTCCTACAGCGTAGTCCCTTGCAGTAACTACACCATTTTTCATAGAGTTGCAGCAGCAGTGTTTAAACCCTTGTTTTTGAGCTAGTTTCCTTGGGAAAGGGCCAACCCTTCTCTCGGAAAGATAGAAGAAGGGATTACCATCCCTCTATTGTATTATTCAGCTATATTCATGTAATTTTTCAGTAATATTGTGTTATTTCAGAGCTGAATATTCAGATCTTCTCTTTTGTACTCAAGTTTTCAAGAAACCCTTGCCGGGTTATCTTTGTAATGTATTAAGGAGGCCAGATCTCTATTTTCTTAGCGTAATTTTCAATAAAGTTATAGATATAGGATTCCCTCTTATAATTTTTCAGAAACCCTCACAGAATAATGTTATTATATGCTTCAAAAATTATGCTTAGTTCAAGTCATAGGTTTGGGTGCTTTTAATTCATTCTGAGGCTGGGAGGTTTGTTTAACTTGTCAAAAGAGATTTGCTTCTATTCCTCTTTTGTATGTGAGGACCTCAATCTATATGATAAGGGAAAAAAGTGTCATTTTTCCCTGTTTAAATGAAAATCTCTGGGAATAACATTTTTAGGGTCAAATTTCTACATTTTCCCCACTTGGGAGGATGTAGAAGAGCTCTTTTTTGCTGTTGTTTCATTCATTTGATGGAAATGTGTTTCTCAACACATTTTGTGAGATAATTTCTCATTTCTACTCTAGTGTTGTTCTTATGCACTGTTGCATTCATATTCTGGGATATTACATCATACAAATCAATTCCCCCTTAGAAATTTTGTTTCATTCATATGAGGATATTCTAGAGGCCATGGTGGAACCATATTATCCATGGGACTTAATGCATCACCACCCATTTTTTCTTCTAGAAAAAAACGTTCGTACCTAATAACCCAGAAACCCAAGATATATAAGCCATTTAATCTAAATAAATCCTCCCATCTGGGAAGTTATATTGGTTCAAAAATCCCATCCCACCACTCGATGCATTTGAAGAAGGGAATATGTCAAATATTTCACCAACAATTAAGGTGAATATGTAAAGAAAACCAGGAAAAATCGAAGAAATCTCACTAGTGGAAGCATGCTGCCCAGACAAGGTAGTCTCTTAAACAAAATTTTCACAAGAGTATAGGGACATCTTCACATGGGATTATTCAGAAATTCCAGGGCTTAGCCCCACTATCGTAGAACACCACATTGACACCTAGCCTAACATACCACTTTTCTGCCAAAAATAGTTTCAATTACTACAATCTAAGGCACAAGAAATCAAGCAAGAAATTGACAAGCTTCACAAAGTTGAGTTCATCTACCCTATCGCTTACACGTAGTGGGTTTTCAACCATGTTCCCATCATGAAAAAACCAGGCACCGTTTGAGTCTGCACCACGTTACGATATTTGAATAAAGCTTGTCCCAAAGATAACTACCCTATACCATTTTTCGACCAAGTCATTGGTACTTTCACCAGTCATGAGGCCTTATACTTCATGGGAATATTCTCAAGGTTCAATCCAATTCAGACCTGTCACATGGATCAACACAAGACAACATTCACTACCCCTTGGGCCCCGTTTGCATACCAAGATATGCTTTTCGTTCTTAAAAACATTGGAGCCACCTTCCAGTAGGCCATGAATTATATCTTCCATGACCTAGCCCACCTCATATAGCTTACTTGGATGACCTCACCATACGATCCAAGAAATAGAGTGATCATCTGGAGAATTTATGGTTGGTATTCCGATGATGCTGGAACTACACCCTACACTTCAACCTTCTCAAGTGCATCTTCTACGTTAATGTAGGTAGATTATTAGGGTCCATTGTATCCCAATAAGGGATCAGAGTGGACCCCTCAAGGTTCAGGAAATTAAAGAGGTTCCACTACCCAAAACTCTCAAGAAACTTCAAATATTGTAGGGGAAAGCATACTTCTTAAGACGCTTTGTTCCTGACTATGCCACTTGCATGCAAGGATTTCTATGCCTACTCCATCAGGATAACAAATTCAAATGGGATGATCAGTGTTACACCAATTTTTTGTCATCTAACATGTTACTATTATATGGACTAAGTACACCATGTACGACCAATTTTACCCTAAGTAAAATTGATTTCACTATGAAAAATAACTTAGTAATCCATAATTTATTAAGTTGTTTATGGACTAAACATGAAATCCCATGAGGAAATATTGAATAAATCCATATTTGTTTGATTTTCCTCAAGGAATAATTAGTTAAACAACAGTTTAATTAATATTCCTGGTCATATTTAACCCAAAATAGGAAAATTAATGAGATAAATCATTATTTATCTTATTATTTTCTGGGAATAATTATTTAAATAATATTCCTTGTTAAATTTGACTAAATCAGTTATAAATAATTGAATAAATCACTATTTATTTTATTATTACTCAACCACATCCTTAAAATAATAAATAAATAATTTATTTATTTATTATTTAAAAATAAAGGGATTTGATCAAATTCAAATTCTTTTTCCCTCCAAAAAATATAATAAAATATTCCATAAAAGTTGGATCTAGATTTGGTTAATAATATTTTAATTATGCACCAATATCTACACTAACTCAAAATTTTGTTATAAATAGAAGGGTTTTCCATTCATTCACCCCCTTTTTTTGCCTAAAGATCACTCTGGATCTATACTTTTGGTCTGACTTTGATCCTCCATCATTGTCATATTATTCTATCTTTTTTCTTCTGAGCTCCCTTTGAGTTCCATTTTTGTCTGGGTTTTCTACACCATCAAAAGAGAGAGATCTTAGATCTGAAGCACTGAGGACATACAAGAACCCATCCCATTGAGGGGGACTAGTAACATATTTCTTTGTTCCCTTCCCAGGTGTCATAAATACAAAAATTCTTTGAAAATATTCTTGTATTGTCTATTAGATGCATGGAGCAACTCTTTCTTTTATTTACTACTTAATGTCTTTAACTGCATAGATCTGAATTTTGTAGCATTTTTCTTGGTCAAATAATTTCATATCTAAAGAAAGTGGTAGCCATCTTTGATGTTAGGGCTGTTTGTTATGCACAGCTAAAGTGAGCTTTATTTCATACACTTGCAATTAGAATCCACACTAACAACTGGCAACTCCATAAGGGTTTACGATTATGACCTCTGTCATTTTTCAGATCCCTGCATGACCAGCTACTGCAAACCCTTCTTGTTTTTCTTTTCTTGATGTTTTTCTCAACCTATAAAACCCTAAAACAGTAAAAATTCTAACTTCCATGTGTTTTCGGGCCTATTGTGCAGGTGATAGGTATCAGTCGCAGCTAAGACGAAATTTTTTTCTAAAAATTTCTCCTGAGAGTGTTGGAAGTGTTGGTCGCACTTTTTTGGCCGAAATCTGCGACCTTAACCTCCAGGACGCAGAAAATTGCCTGAAACGTGCGACCTCTGCTGAAAATAGTTCAAAAACTGCAACCTGTACTTTTTGTGGGAAATTTTCTGTGATTTTTCTAGGTTTTTCTGGGCTACTGTTCAAGGTTGTTTGACCTCCATCTCCACCCGTTTTGGACCTATACTTGCTCTATTTTACTCGTCGAAGTGGGAACCTAGCCCCTTAGGGATTTAGTACGCTTCCACCTTTCTTGGAGGAGTTTAGCTGAAGTAGGTCGTTTGAAATTTTAGTGTGTTTAGCCATTTTTTAGATCTGATCCTGTAGCTTCAGATCCATTTCAGATTCGTTATTTATCCATCCAAAACACCTCTTTTTAGTTTTTTTTGGTCCTCCTCTAGGGTCCCCTCCATTTTCCTTCAAGTTGTAGCCTTTCGCCACCTCGTGTGTAGCACTTTTCCCTCTGGTTTTTTTTTGTTTTCTGCACCTATTTCCACCAGATCTAACATTTAGATCATTGCCCCCCCACCCCTGAATTTAGATCCATTGGCTATTTTGGTGTGTTTTGACTATATTTTTGCCCACCCATAGACTAATTGTTGGGAAGCCCGCCTCCTTGGGTTTAGATTGATGCATCTTTAGCTATTTATTTTATGTTATGTTCAGTTTACTTTATTGTTATTTGCAGATTTATTTACAGTCATACAACACATTTTTCTTTTTCTCTACACACATCTGGGTTTAAAATTTAAAATTAACACACTTAACACACACACCCTAAGTAAAGAGCACCTGCTTTACACTACGAGGCCAAGACTATAACATTGTAATCATTTGATCCTGCACCTCTTTGCCCTTGTTTCGACATTGTAACCATTTGATTCTGCACCTACTAGCCCTTGTTGCTCTCTCTTCCTTTTCTGATCCATGTTTGTTCTTCCATAATTGTGCCCCCAAAGCGTTTATCCTGAAGACTTCTTGGCTTTCATCCTTAGTTTCTGTTAGGAATACTTACTCATCCACGTAGGATTAGAGTTAGTCCTACACTGAGTCCTCATTCTGATTCTACTTCTGGTTCATTATGTTCCCATTCTAGTTCTCTCCCTGGTTATCCTCCTATCACCTTCAACACATATGGTTTAGGACCTAACGCTGGACCCTAATGCTAGGAATACTACTAGTGGGACCACCACGGGAACCATCCTGGCCGCTCCCTTTCTCCCTTATATGGCATGTCTCAGTCTTCCTAATTTTAACCAGTTGATCAATGAACCCATACACCATGATCATGGTTGGCTTGCTATGCCAACCAAACCCCCTTCCGACATCCACAAGTTTGAAGGTCTTGCTGGAGAAGATCCTACAAATCATGTTATATATTTCCACATGTGGTGTTCGTCTAACTCCATCACCAATGACTCTATCCATCTTTGGTTGTTCCAGCGTACACTTCCTCGAGAAGCTTCTAAGTGGTATGTTGACCAGGCCTCCTCCTCTCATCGACTCTTGCTTGGGATATTCTATCTTAATTCCAGCTTCCCCTTTGTTATGAAAATCATACTGAACTTTTGACCTCTTTCCGCTAATCGTCTATGACTCGCCTATCCGATCATGTCAAGAATGGCAGATAAGAAAGAGCTTATGTCGAGCCCCGACCTTCGAAGACCATGTCTACATGGAATGGTTTCTCAGATAGCTTTTTCTTGCTATCGACAAAGATGTCACATCTCATTTCCCTCAAACCGAAGAAGCTGCCCTCCAGATTGCGTTGAAATATGACTTGATCTACGCATAGTCTGGTTATGTTTATATTGTCTTACCCGATCTCCCTAGACCTAGCGGTGCCAAAGCACTAGGGGCATCCCATGCTGCCGATGGTATCGTTGGAGCCCTTTCTCATCTATACACTCATCCTCCCATGGGTTATGGTTTCCCTCAGGGAGGGGCCAACTCCTCCAACACTTTTCCCCCTCCCGGAAGCATGTTTCTAGGATATGGCATGCCTCTTCCTTTTTCCCAACCTGTTTACCAAAATTTTGCGCAATATCTTTATTACTTGTATTTGTAGCCTGGTGCTCCAACTCCTCCAGCATTAGTACCCCCACCTCCCTTTCATTCTCAGCCCCCACAACAATAGCCACCACCCCCTAGGGGTAGGTGTATGGTCAGCAGGGTGCAACTAATCCTCCTACTTCCAAAAATAAGAGGAAAGGCCCCAAAAATCAATCTGCCCCAAGTAAGCTAGGAGCTAATCCCCAAGGGAATGCACCTAACACTGCTAACCAACAACAAGGTACTCAGCCAAAATAGGACAGGCATGTTCGCACGAATGAGCCTTGTTCTTGTTGTGGTGTCTATGGTCACTACACCCACGATTTTCCTCTTTTACCTCAGATACATCATATGTGGGAGACTCAAGCAGCATCGCGAGGACATCAAGCTTCCCCTTCATTTCCTCCCAATGCTGGACCTATCCATCTAGTTGTGTTTACTAGTCATTTCCCCCAGCAAGGATTCATGGCTACCCAACCACCTGAAGGTCAGGCGGCCACTCAACCTCCTCCATATGGTACCTATGATTACCAGATTATCATGATGAACTCTGACCAACCCATTATCGTTGACCTCAACCTTTAGACTCGGTCCCTTCAATACAACAAGCCTCCGCTACGTCTGCCCCCGAGGCCCCTTCTTTAGGTTCCACAGAGATTCTTTCAAAAAATAATGGTCCTTTATAGATCCCTCAGCCTAAGGCATAGGTTCATACCAAGATCCCCAAGGGACCATTACACTGAAACACTTCTTTTGTCAAATCTTCCCATTCGTATAGTATAGTAGATGAGTTGGCACAATCTCCTGCTGCCATCTTAATCCTGGAAATCCTCCATTCATGCCCTTCACAATGAAAATATCTATTAACTACCGTGGGCGATGTGTATCCTTCATATGATTATTTCATCGTATTCAATGTTGACTGGTCAGAGCATCCCTCCCTTCCTGCTTCTGTCGCCTTCCAAATCCTTGTCAAGATCTGGAATTCCAATGTCTCCCGTTGTATCATTGACGAGAGGGCATCCACCTGTTTGATGTCCACTTCAGTTTGGAAGCAACTTGGATCTCCATATTTGGCCCCTTCCACTATCACCCTCTAAGCGTGGGATGACCACTCTTCCCTATCCATAGCCCTGTTCCACAATTGTCCTATTACTCTTGTAGGTAAGACTGTTTGTGTTGATGTAGAAGTCATTAATTCCCCCTTAGATTACAACATTCTATTGTTTCGTAGCTACACTTATGTGATGTCTATTGCCCCATCTACAGTTCACTGTAAGATGTGATTTTCTCACAATGGAAGGATAGCCACCATTGACCAGTTGACATATTACGAACCGAAGTCTCAGACCTCCCCTGAGTCCATCATATCTTTGGTGGCTAATAAAAAAATAGTCAAACCTTTGACCAGTGTCTCACTTGGAATCTACAAAAACTCCTCTTTTATTAGTTATTTCCCTACTCTTTCTCCTCCTGTCTTTGATCTTAGCTCGTCGAATCTTTGCATGACGAAATCATCTCGGTCTTCCCTCAAGTGGCCTGCTTCGACTAGTCAGCAGCCCTGCCCTCCGCAATCTCCTCCTAGCACCTCGACTTAGCCTTCAGGACCCCCTCCTCCAGGCCCCTCATCTACAGATGGTACCCATGAGCCTCTCTACCCTCTTGGTATAGTTCCTCTTGGCCTTAACCATATCAGATCTGTCTCGCCTGGTCATTACCCCTCTGGTCAAATACCATTCCTAGCTACCCCCCCCCCCAGAGTATTCTCGGTACCTGTTATGGCTAACGTATCCCTTCCTAACCTGAACCTAGGGATCCCAGTCTGGTTCATTGATCCCCCAGCCACTATCCCACCTGGTTAGCCCAAACCTTATCTTGCTTTGACCCCAGTTCAACTGGTCCCCATGACCCCTCCCTTTGCTGTTGTGCCTCAGCCACCTCAACAGGAACATACTCCTATTGCGATAGATTTGGGTGAGGAGCGCAAAGCTTACAAGAAGGCACCTAAAGAAAAGGCTTTCCAAACAAACCCTGCTCCTCCTCAGCCTCTAAAGTGTAGTCCCTCTTGTGCCTTGTGTGATGTTTTCGATCATGCCACCTGTCATTTTCCTGAATTGCCTCGTATCAAGCCGATGGTCAATGTTGTTTTCCCTGAGTCTACAGTCCTCGAAGCCTCTATTTCTTCCTCGAATGCAGCCAAGAACCCCAACACTATTTTCACCAACCAACCTTGTGCTTTATTTTATCTTTATAGCCATTATACCCACTGCTGTCCCCGGCTCACGCATTACCACGCCTATTTGGAGGTAGTTTGAAGTACGAGATTGAATAGAACTAATCTGCCTCTCCCATCCTTATGCAGTATGTTGCAGTCCAACTTGAGGATTTACCCACTCCCATTGACATTCCCCCTCCTAATGTCGAGATGACGGAGCCTGCGACCACTATCCTCTACCTATCATCATTCATGAGATCCATGGTGGAAACTCCCTCTGAGACTTCCCCTTCTGTTTCGCTATACCTCCCTTAAGTGATTACCTTGGGATCAACATCAGTGGATCCCTTATCTTCTTGTCCTTCTGTCACCCCCCGTGACGATCCGCATGTTAACCTTTCTTCTCATGATGATGAGTCAGGTAGCTTCGCTATGTCATGTGGTCTCTCTTCCTCCAGTCACCCCATATTCTACTATGATGATGACATCATGGAAGCCTTTTCCACCCCTGACTTCATATTTCCTTCCCATAAGCGAAATGGAACCGTCCATTTCTATGGTGAATTTCATGACCTGAGCACAAGCTGCCCCCAAGGCAACTCCCACCCACCACCTACTCGTTGGTGTGCAAGTGGTAGACATCCTAACCAAAGCACTCCCTCTAGAAGTTTTTGTTTGATTTCTACCTCGCGTTTAGGTTTCCAGCATTATTCATCATCCTCTCCTTTGTTGTCTTCTGGCACCTTTCAGATGCACCCCCCGTCCACACCTTATATCAGTTATGCTGATGGTGTAATTCGCTACTCTAGGAATCTAGCCTCAGTAGGTTGGGCCATTTTTACCCCTTACTTTCACGTGTTCTCTCTGATGGTATATGCATTGGTACTACCACCAATAACTAGGCCGAATATGATGCAGTGCGAGGTTTATTAGTCGATGCCCTTTCCCATCGCATCCTTCACCTTCATGTTCATTTAGATTCGCTACTTCTTTTCATGCAATTGAATGGTGTCTATCGTGTGCATAATCCTATCCTTTTTAGAAGATATTTACGAGTGAATATTTTGATGCGTGAATTTGATATCATTACATTCAATCATGTACCTAGAGCAAAAAATCACTATGTAGATAGAATTACAAAACAATATTCTAGATTGGAACTTAAGACATGCATTTAACACAAGACAATAACATAAATCATAAAAATGATGCATATCCATTATATGTGTCATACAAAATGTTTTAAAGTCCATCCACTCTGATACATTTGACATGCCCATAGAATGTTACAAAAACTAAAAACTGGGGGCACCACAGGGCTCTACACCTAATCACTATCTGGAGGATCTAGAGCCAATGGCTCTGGTCCTATAGCTTGTAGATCGCGCATCCTCTATCCGGCCATCGCCATGCGTCACATGACCCCTTGCCACTCCGAGGGTAGACCAATACATGGCTCTATGTACTGGTCATCCAAGTCTTGCCAGCCGCGCTCTGAAACACCGGTCAGAAGCATCTCAAATCTATGATGGATGTCCTCCAGGAGGGCCACTACATCCTCATTCTATGGTTCCCTCATCCCACTAGGTCTTGCAGATCCTACTACTGTGGGTCGTCCCATGTACGCGGCTGGTTTCACCAATGCTATATCTGCATACCAAAAGTGAATGAATCAGTACCACATACAATCTTCAAAAAATTTAAAATGCACATAAAATATTAGCAACTTGTCACTTACCATCGGGTCTCCATACTCGACCAGGCAGCAGTGGCAATTTTGGGTCCCCACGATAACTCATCACACTATAAGGATAATCGTCTTTGTATAGTGGCATCTAATCCCAATGAGAAACAAATTCGGGTCGAAACACCGGTCTGACTGCCCCACCTCCCCCTATGCATAGGAGCCGCCCCAAGTGGTGCATCCTAGGCTCTCTTGGGCCCCCATCCTGGATTTTTATGTGATATTAGAGTGTCCGGATCTTCTCAAATAAGATCGAGCACAAAACTTTTACATATGCATAGTCATGGTTCACTTGCCTCTTGCATAGCGACAACTGTCATTTCAGCGACAACAACATCATTTGGGCCCACCCATAGTAGGTCCTACTAAACACACTCTCAACAAGCATCATCTGACCCACAATGATGTGGTGGAGTGCTTGGTTTCCCAGGATTCGCAGCACTGCTACGTCCACAACACGAGTCTCTTACCTCTCTAGATCCCCGATTGGTATCCATGTCCCCTTAACATGGAGACCTAGTCGGCAACGACACTCTACAAACTCCATGATGTTCCACCGTCACGGTAACACTGGTTTCATGCTCCCCACCATCCTACGTGGTGGAATACTAGTTAGGAAATATATATCATGGACCGTCAACTTGATCCGGTGTCCCTGCGCTATAAATACCTCATGGTCCGGATCCAAATAACTGAAAATCCGGGCCACAAGGGTTCCCCAGCTCTCATCAAAGTGTTCTCAACAAAATTCAGGACCCCATACTTAGCCAATGCACTGCGGACAACATGATCCTCTCGGATCTTCGACCGTAATGTGTCCAGGTCTCTCTCTCTACAGTTGATCAACAATTCTTCCATATATGCATAAAACCATAATATTTTTTAGTATACAAAAAGGAAATATTGCATTCAACTATAAACGCCCAGCTCTCAATGAGGAAATAGCATTGAAATACCCCTCTCTATCAGGTCGCACTTTTCAGGAAAAACCCTGGGAGAGGTCATAGTTTTCTGCCCAAAAATTTCCACCCAGGTCGTAGATATTTCCCCAAAAAGTGTGACCCGGCCGTGAAGAAGAGAAGTGTCTGTTCCTAAGCTCTGGGTGCCTACACTAAAATTTCAATTCACTACAATGAAAGAGTAGGGTTTGGCCTCTTACCTGCAACTGATGGATCTTGATTCCAACGGTTGGTTCGTCTGCTATGATTGACGCAAGATTTAGGGTCTTCTCTCCTTTATACATTCACCGCAGCTACACCTGCAAATGAGTGAATTTGGAGGGAAAATGCCTTATTAAAAGAGAAACCCCAGGTTTTCTTTCACCCACTATGACCAAACCATAACAGAGTTTCAAAAATTGTCCATACCATTGGAAAACTCTCACCGAGATCTCAAATGGGTATCCTTTAGTTTTTTTTTATTTAATACTTCACCAAGGCACATTTTGTCCAAAAAGGGTCACTTTACCACTCCTCCAAATCGAATTTCTTCACTTAAAACATTTGTATTTGGGGCACCACTCTGCCTTCATACTTTTCCATTCTCATGTCTATTTTCGGCATGAGTAACCATCTTCCACTCATGTTTTTATGGTCCCCAATGGACCTTTTCTGTGTGGCAGCATCATCGAGTCGCCCTTTTTTAGAGCATCCAAGTTGAGTCATCAATGTATCCATGGGGTCTGTCCCGAGTCCCTTTGTATCCCACTATAGTCCTGCATCCTTCATTTCTTGGTTCCTCTCTCATGTCGCACATTGTGGCCTTCAGTCCTACTGTCCCCTATCCCCTTTGATATTGTGTTAGTTGCTGCCAGGTCATCCATGCCCTTCATGCTCTAACAAGGGAAGTCGTAAACCCACTACTCAACACCTCCCATTCCATCATCATCCCTAGTGTCAGTCTATCAGTCACTCTACTATTATCTCTTGTGCCTTATTTAAGGATCCCTTATTGCCTCACCTATGGCAGACTTCCTTCTGTTGACACCAGCTCATTCATTCCATAAGACATATCTAGAGGGTGGTATACCTTGGTTTCATCTTCTACTCTTTTTCGATGCCTTGGATTAGGAAAAGGGACTCTTTATTTCCCTTTGAATTGATTTTTTCTCAGCTCTATCTCTTTATGGAATGATCGAGATCCGTATACTCGATGGCTTAGTGATGCAGCAGATTGTGCTGGTGATTCTTGGGTGTGTGTGAGATGTTTTAGACCTCATGAGGAGGTGGCCCTTCAAGTAGGCCCCCACATGCTCGAATGACCTCTTCATTACAGCCTTTGATGCAGCTCCACAGATTTGATGGTTCTGGCCTCAACCGCGTGCAACGCATTTTAGTTTGCATGTATCATTCATATTTTGAGAGCCCTCTCCTGTTTACAGGGCCTCTTTGGTTTTAATTATATCTCATGTACTAAGATATTATTGTATAAGTTCTGGCTATTATCCCAGGCATAGTATGTATGTGGGATCCATTATTACATTTTTATATGGCTCATTTTTATGCCAGCATGTACTATATACTTCTGTCCCTTATTTACTGGACGCATTATTCTTTGTACTTTGTCTTGGAGGGCATAGGTATGCCTCCCCTGCCTCCTGTAGAATAGGTACTCACTCATAAAAGAGACTTGTCACACTTGTAAGTCTCACCTCCTCATGGTCTTGTCCTCTACTACTTTAGTCTACCTTATATTTCTCTCTCTCTAACTTCCCCTTTGGTGTCGAGTGATTGATTTCTTACAACGTACTATGGTCATATGATTAGCTCCTAACGCTCGTACACTGGGGGGAAACCTATTACACCAATTTTTGGTCATCTAACATGTTATTATTACATGGACCAAAGTACACCATGTAAGACCATTTTTACCGTAAGTAAAATTTCTTTCACTATGAAAAACAACTTAGTAATCCATAATTTATTAAGTTGTTTATGGTCTAAACAGGAAACCCCATGAGGAAATATTGAATAAATCCATATTTGTTTGATTTTCCTCAAGGAATAATTAGTTAAACAATATTTTAATTAATATTCATGGTCATATTTAACCGAAAACAGAAAAACTAATGAGATAAATCATTATTTATCTTATTATTTTCTGGGAATAATTATTTAAACATTATTTAAATAATATTCCTTGTTAAATTTGACTAAATCATTTACAAATAATTGAATAAATCACTATTTATTTAATTATTACTCAACCACATCCTTAAAATAATAAATAAATCATTTATTTATTTATTATTTACAAATAAAGGGATTTGATCAAATTCAAATTCTTTTTCCCTCCAACAAATATAATAAAATATTCCATAAAAGTTGGATCTATATTTGGTTAATAATATTTTAATTATGCACCAATATCTAGACTAACTCAACATTTTGTTATAAATAGAAGGTTTTGTCCACTCATTCACCACCTTTTGTTGCCTAAAGATCACTCTGGATCTATACTTTTGGTCTGACTTTGATCCTCCATCATTGTCATATTTTTCTATCTTTTTTCTTGTGAGCTCCCTTTGAGTTCCATTTTTGTCTGGGTTTTCTACACCATTAAGAGAGAGAGATATATTATATCTGAAGCACTAATGACATAAAAGAACCCATCCCATTGAGGGGGACTGGTAACATCTTTCTATGTTCCCTTCCCAGGTGTCATAAGTACAAAAAATTATTTAAAAATATTCTTGTCTTGTATATTGGATGCATGAAGCAAATCTTGATTTTATTTACTACTTAATGTCTTTAACTGCATAGATTTGGATTTTGTTGCATTTGTCTTGGTCAAATAACTTCAGATCTAAAGAAATTGGCAGCGATCTTTGATGTTAGGGCTATTTTTTATGCACAGCTAAAGTGGGATTTTTTTGTATGCTTGAGATTATCATTCACACTAAAAATTAGGCTCAACAATCGTTTGAGGCACTAAAGGACACATGAGTCTTCGACCCCTTTTATTAGCCCACCAAATTATGACAAATACTACACCATATACCAATCATCATTAGACACTGCCATAGCTAGGGTGTTAGTCCATCATGGGCCAGATGGTAAAGAACACGTAATATATTATGTTTGTAATAACTTATCTTTCCCCACTTTAAAATATGAACTTGAAGAAAAAACTGCCCTAGCCCTTATACACGTACTACAAAAACTTTGGCATTACATCATCCTACAGACTACAACAGTTGTAGCAGCTATCAACTCCATGAGATATTTGTTAACCCGCAATCTAATGAACCACACATTAGGGTAATTTTGAGGTCTAAAATTGGTCTCCTAAGGAAATTATAAAATAATAGTGGAAATAATAAAATAATATTTGGTTACATCATCAAATTTTAGAAGGAAAAAAAAATTACTTTTTCAACTCATATTTTCAACTTATTTCCCAAAGTTTTTACTCAAATTTCAAGTAGGAGTACTCGTTGGATGAAAAATTTAATTCCTCATCAAAGGAGCACCCATGTTGCATACTAGTGATGGACTTTGTTACATGCAAAATGAGAAATACATGAAAAACGTGATTGTAATCATGTTTTTTATGTATTTCTCATTTTTTGTGTAGTAGATTCCATCGGAAGTACACAACATGGGTACTCCTCAGATGAGGAATTAAATTTTGCATCCAATGAGTACTCCCACTCAAAATTTTAGTAAAAATTTTTGGAGATAAGTTGAAAAATTAGTTTTATTATTTTATTATTTTTTAATCTTTTTACCATTTTACTTAAAAAATGGTGAATCATCCCCCATGGTTGACATCATCATCCTGAATCCTATTAGTTCATGTAAAGTTTATTTTTTTTGTAAATTATTCTAGGGAGGCCCATTTTATACCTCAAAATTCCCTAAGGAATACGTTCGATGGGTAGTCATTCTACAAGAATTCAACTTGTAGTTTAGCTCTCCATTAAGGGATTTTTGAGGTCTAAAATGGGCCTCCTAAGAAAAATTTATAACCAAAATAAACTTTATATGAACCAATAGGATTCAAGATTATGAAGTCAACCATGGGGGATGATTCACCATTTTTTAAGTAAAAGGGTAAAAATATTAAAAAATAATAAAATAATAAAACTACCTTTTCAACTCGTATTTTCAACTTATCTCCCAAATTTTTTACTCGAATTTTGAGCGAGAGTACTCGTTGCATGAAAAATTTAATTCCTCATCTAGGGAGTACCCATTTTTCATACTTTTTATGGACCTTGCTACACGAAAAATGAGAAATACATGAAAAAATGTGATTGCAATCACGTTTTTTCATGTATTTCTCATTTTTCGTGTAGTAGGATCCATCGAAAGTATGAAACATGGGTACTCCTTAGATGAGGAATTAAATTTTGCATCCAACAAGTACTCCCACTCAAAATTTGAGTAAAAACTTTGTAAGTTGAAAATATGAGTTTAAAAAGTAATTTTTTTATTTTTTCCCTCTAAAATTTAATGATGTAATCAAATATTCTTTTATTATTTCCACTATTGTTTTATAATTTCCTTAGGAGGCCCATTTTAAGTTCATCTTTAATCTTATTTAAGTTCATCACTGACCTCCCAAGTCTTAATAAAGGATCCCTAGTTAATGACTCACTACCAGAATCCAAAAGTTCAAGCCAAAGCTCACACGTGACGATTGAAGGTGCATAGGCCACCATTCCCCTGATACCTCCTCATGGGGGATGTTAGACCCCCTATGAAATTCTTGGCAAGCAAGCTGGGGGCTATATTTTTTGGGAGCCTTCAAGGAATGCCTTTCCCCGGAAAACCCATCCTCCTTGAAGTCTCTGTGGACTGTGCCTAAAATATAGCCCCTTTGCTGATCCATTTCTCAAAAGGCCCACTATTGCCTCTTCATACTCCTGCAAATACCCCCATTTTACCCTCCCATTTCTTTTTTCAAAATCCCTTTTCTTCCTTTTATCCCCACCATCACCCTCTTAAATTCCCCAAAATCCCCTTAAACTCCCCCATCACCCTTTATTTCCCTAATTCTCCACCTCGCCTCCCTATCGTTCCTTCCCTTGGGCCTAAAATTGCTTTAAAATGTGCAAAAAATCATATTTTGGGGCCTAGCACCTTTGGCCAGAGCCCCGCGCCCTTCCGTCTTCCACAGGGCCTAGTGCCAGAACCACCCGTTAAACCCGTCAGGCGCTTGCTTTCCCCAATGTTTTCCCGCTGCGGTGGTGAATTGGTGGCGCGATGGCAGCATATGGCGGTGCATAGGCGGAGCCACCACAAAAATGGTGGTTACGGGGGCTTCCATTTGCCCGTACGCATCGAATGAGGTGAGGCCCTGTAGTCATAGCCGACCGTTGATTTGCGGTCAACGCCCGATCAACTGGTCAGCTACGGGGGGTACCCTCCGTGTTAACCGGCGAGCGGTTCGACCTCCCATACTCCGTTGATCACCGCTAACTTGCTGCCGAATTAACGCTACGCTGTTCAGATCTCCGCCGTCCAAATTAATGTATGATCCGATGGCGCGGAGCCCTTCCGATCAGTGGTCCCCACTCCCGTCCCTGTGCACTATTCCAAATCCACCAGTATTTTCCGCACCACCATCTACGAGTTAGCGGTTTTCTTCCATCACCCAGCGATTCCACTAGCCAATCGCCGCGTGTCCTCTGTACAAACCTGAAACCGCTTTCATTTCACACGCTATTGTTCGGGTGATAGACGGGTAGCGGAATAAATGATGACCGTGAGATCTGGAGGACCCCATCTAACGACTGTGATTCAACGAAGTTGCACCCCCGATAACCTGCCTCCTCCGTATTCTTGGTCCTCCGTCCGCCGCCCTCCACCGTCAATCTTCACCATAATCGACGGTCCAGATATGTTCCTCCATCGCTGACTGTTCCGTTGTCCCTATTCCGCCACGTCCCTTTCCACGTGAAACCGCCGTACTCTCGCCACGTAAACTCTTCCACGTAAATTTTTCATTGTCCGTCCTGTCATCTTTATATGCATTGAAAGGTTTTGTCGTAGGTTTTATTTAACAAATCTTGCTCCGCTGTGTTTCACGTTCCCGCACCATAATTCATCGTTCCACTGTGTTTCCGCCACCAACTGCACTGCTCCACCTAATTCATCATCTGCATGACGATCTTCTCCATCCACGCTGCATCCATCGTTCCTATCCATGGTTTTCTTCACAATCTATTGTTCTGCAGGGTTATCACAGTTAATGGCCACCATTAAGCGCAGCCTCTTCTACAAGTACAAAGAAATCCAAAGAGGATCATTTACAGTGGCTAAGTGTATGGAAAATGACCCTGGGAGATGAACATAGGACATGCATTAAAGAGAACAGGGTTTTTAACTTTGTAAAAGTCTCCCAGCGCCATTAAAGGCTTGAGCTAACCTGTCAGAGGCCAAAATGGAGCGGCAGAGTGTCCCAATACAGAGAAAATGGAGATTAAGGCAAGTTGATGAAGATCCTTAGCTTTAAGCAGAGGTTTAAAAGGTAAAGCAGCAGATTACAGACCCCGAGGATCGATCCAAAAGATCTTGAGCACGGTGAAAGGTACCATCAGGGTTATTTGTCAACAAAATGTTTTTATTTATCAAGTACAGGGTGCCCATATAACTTTTATTATGCAGAATGTCCCTGAAATGATTTCCGCCCTAACTACAGTTCAAAAATAGTCAGACATTTATGAGACAGACCTTTCTAGCAGTTTATTTCATTTTTTGTTCAAATCACCTGGAGTACAACAAGCCAAAAGGTCAAGATCATATCCAAAGCAGATCATTCTTTCACAAGGAAGGTGACAGAGATTAAATACATAGCAGGTCAAGAAGAATGGGTTTCGGCCCTGCATTCATTGTTATGTTTAATGATACATTTAATTTTCACCTACTCCTTCAGTCGATCTTAGGTTCATCCTTTGCTATAAAGCACAGAAGGAAACTTTGTAATGGTTGTTGATGAGATATCAGTGAAATGCAAGTATTTTCCTCTTAAGACAAGTTCTCTGTGTATATTGTAAGATAGGCTGAGATTTGATGTATTCAGACTGAATGTTCAAGCTGTGGGCAATGATGTACCTGATTGGTGTTGTTTTTAATATGACAAGCATGTTTCTTTGGATCCCGATCTAAAGCAGCTGGTGATGTTTCCTCTTTCTCTGTATTTGTGATTGACTTGCTCTCATTGCATGCTACATTTCATTTCATTTCTGCTGGTAGGCAACAGAAGTATAATATAGGATTCACCCTTGATAGGTGCCTTATATTTCCTGCTCTCCCTGCCTCAATTTTTTCTGCTTATATGTGTATCTTAATATTGATTTCGATTGATTTAACCAGTGTAGTGGATGTTATTGCCTGCTCTCTGATGTATGAGTTGATGAAATCCGTGTTCAGATGTTCTTGGTAGAATTTAGCTGGAAGATTTGGGAACACTGGGGATTAGTGTTAGCCCTGACCACTAGGATCCTTGCGCGACCAGTTAACCTCTCTAAGATCCCTTGTAATTGCCTTTGATTTTGTCCAAACATGCCTGGAGTTAAATGACCTCTGACCTGATCTATAGATAGAATTAGATGGTTCTCCTCCTTTCATTTTCAGTCCTTAATGTTCCATTCCATCTTCTATCCTTTAAAATCCAGATGATTTAGATGACTTGCCCAACTGAAAGCTTGCACATTGAACACAAGTAAACCCTTTCTTGACTCCATTGCCCAATGGCCTTGATGTTCTCTGAGTTATCTACCTTTGCCTAGCTTCCCTTTTGCTCATCCTTGTCTTGTATTGGACACTTCTTTCCTGATTCCCAACAACCAAACTCAATCAAACAAACAAACCCTGAGCCCCATAACTAGCCTAAAATCATAACTTAGAGCTTTAAAGACATACACTTTGACTCATATAGAGAGATCCCTCTCTGGACCTAGGAAGGCTAGATCCTAAGGTCCCAAAGTGGTTCTGATGTTGTCTCATCTTTTGGTCTTGCCAATCTGGCCAAAACATGGGAACCCCAACATAATGGCGACTCGGCTGGGGATGTTTGAGTGCATTACACTTTGAACATCCCTAGGAATTCAAACCCACGAATATCTGGTTAGATTGGCAGAAATTCATCCCTTTCTTGAATCATCCTCCGTTCGTTGTGTGTCTCATACTCTTAGACAGAGCCTGGGAAGGGCCAGGTAGCCTCCGGATCTCACCCTCTTCGGAGGTGACATATCTGGTAAACGCCCTCCCAGTCAATCTCTGGTTGGAGTTTGTTGTGTTTTGAGGTTATTCTTGAAAGGTGACATTACCTAATTGCTGATGGTGGACAACATCCTACTTCATACATTCATAATCATCCACATGGCGACTCCACACTCCCTATGATCCAAAGACCAAATGACTCCACTGGTGAAGGACACTGGACTAATTGAGAAGAAGTAGTAACCTTCTTTGCATAAGCATGAATCCAAACATGGACAGATATACAAAGTATGACACTTTGTGCGATCAATTAATTGAATTAACAGAAACGTTTGGTGAAATTATAAAGATGCACATGGCTAATATGAATACAGATGATGACTATTTCGAGCAGCCTATGCATCTTTCAGAGCAAGAAAAAACTCAAGACCGAGAAGATGAGCAAGACATGTATGATGTTCAAGAATCTATAGAAGATGAGGAGGTTAGTGATTAGGAACTCCCTGATTGCTTACCTATGCCTTGTGCTATGCTGACCAAAGAACATCAGGACCTATTAGCAAAGGCTGATAAGGAAAGCTGCCTTGAGGAAGTAGAAGACTACATGGAAGAGGCAAACTCTGGTGTGGAAGAGGAGGCTCAAGAAAACATCCCGCCTCCAAATCAGGTAATACAAGAGAAAGAGGATCGTTGTGCTTCTATCCATGATGAAAGGGAAACCCCTCTTTTGACAGAAGAAGAGATAGAGAGGATATTAAAACAACAGTCCACCTTCGAGGCCTTCTATAGAACACACACTCTTGCCCATTCATCTTATGAGTTTGATGATTTAGGTTCAAAAGACTCCTCTGTGGATCAGAATGAAAAAAGACCTGTTGAGAATCTGAGAGGTTTGGAGGGTGACATTACTTACAATTATGATTTTCCTTTTTATGATCCGTTTGATGATGATTGCTTTCAAAGAGAAGCTGAGCTTGCAGGACCATCATCCTTAGATCCGTGGGAGGAAGATCAGGACCAACGGCTCCAGAGAAGTAATGAAACCAGTCATCCTATCTATGATACTGATGGGGAGAGCTATGAAAGTATAATAGCAGATGAAGATTCTATGAATCTTCATTCTTCTCTACCACACATCATCAGTGAGATTGGAAACTAGCCGCTCGTCTTTTCAGAAGATGAGGAGGAAAGCAAAGAAGAGATTCTTGAGCAGAATGTAAGCAAGGAGCCTTCTCTTGAAAAAGAGGAAGCAATGGAACATGTCCCTGCTCAAGAATACATAAATCTTCTCACAGAGCTCAGCACCTCAGAGCAAAATATATCAGAGCTCCAGGAGGACAACACTGCCATATATGATGAGTCCTCCAGTTCAGAAAGTGAAGCAGATGAAGGAGATTCTCTTCTTCAAGAGAGTTTTATCCTTGATCCAGTGGAAGAACAGGAAGTCCTGGTTGAATCCTACTTGCTAGATATTCATAACCAGGTATCATTTCATGATCCTTATGCACATTTCCTGCATATACTTGAAGAAGGATCAAGGGTATTTTTGAGCAGCATGTTACAAATAGAGAGAACATTTTTCAAGGCTGCTGTTATGGAACAAGAAGAGTTGGATCTGCCCTGCCTATCCAGCATGCTCAAGGAATTGAGCAAGAAGGACCAGCAATGGGATCGTTTGATGGACTGGTTACATTGGAAGACAATGTTTGTAAGCTAGACTTGTAAATATTTCAGTAGAGTAGGGTAGGTAGGAAAAGCTCAATAAAGCTCAGCCTATGAGCAGGTAGTTAGTTGTTTCAATTTCTGTCTTAGAATGTAGAGAAGAAACCTGCTAGATAGTCTAATCCTAGCAGGTAGTAGTGTAGGTAGAGAAACATGTGAGATCAACAGTCTAATCTGGTCTCATGGAGAAATAAGGGTAGAAGTAGAATAGGTTTGTTTTCTTGTTTGCAAATAAAATGATGTAAAGGGTTTGCTAGCTCAAATGCACCCTAAGGAAAGAAAAAAAATGCTAGGATTGTAGTGTGGGTAGGTAGACTGATTGGGAAGAATGTTTTTGCTGATGTAACATGTTCATACTGTGGCAGCTAAAATTGAAGAAGAAAGATGGCTTATGACAGTAGGAAACTGGCCTATTCCAAAGATCATATCTGGTTTCTTGACTCCTCCAAGGAGCAGCCATCCCCATGTGGAGCCACTGTTAGCCCCCCTATGAAATTCTTGGCAAGCAAGCTGGGGGCTAGATTGTTTGGGATCCTTCAAGGAATGCCTTTCCCCGGAAAACCCATCCTCCTTGAAGTCTCTGTGGACTGTGCCTAAAATATAGCCCCTCTGCTAATCCATTTCTCAAAAGGCCCACTATTGCCCCTTCATACCCCTGCAAATACCCCCATTTTACCCTCCCATTTCCTTCGTCAAAATCCCTTTTCTTCCTTTTATCCCCACCATCACCCTCTTAAATTCCCCAAAATCCCCTTAAACTCCCCCATCACCCTTTATTTCCCTAATTATCCACCTCGCCTCCCTATCGTTCCTTCCCTTGGGCCTAAAATTTCTTTAAAATGTGCAAAAAGTCATATTTTGGGGCCTAGCACCTTTGGCCAGAGCCCCGCGCCCTTCCGCCTTCCACAGGACCTAGCGCCAGAACCACCTGTTAAACCCGTCAGGCGCTTGCTTTCCCCAATGTTTTCCCGCTGCGGTGGTGAATTCGTGGTGCGCTGGCGGCATGTGGTGGTGCATAGGCGGAGCCACCACAAAAATGGTGGTTACGGGGGCTTCCATTTTCCCGTACACATCGAATGAGGTGAGGCCCTGTAGTCATAGCCGACCGTTGATTTGCGGTCAATGCCCGATCAACTGGTTAGCTACGGGGGGTACCCTCCGTGTTAACCGGCGAGCGGTTCGACCTCCCATACTTCGTTGATCACCGCCAACTTGCTGCCGAATTAACCTTGCGCTGTTCAGATCTTCGCCGTCCAAATTAATGTATGATCCGACGGCGCGGAGCCCTTCCAATCAGTGGTCCCCACTCCCATCCCTGCGCACTGTTCCAAATCCACCGGTATTTTCCGCACCACCATCTGCAAGTTAGCGGTTTTCTTCCATCACCCAGCGATTCCACTAGTTGATCGCCGCATGTCCTCTGTACGAACCTGAAACCTCTTTCATTTCATCTGCTATTGTTCGGGTGATAGACGGGTAGCGGAATAAATGACGACCATCAGATCTGGAGGACCCCATCTAACGACTGTGATTCAACGAAGTTGCACCCCTGATAACCTGCCTCCTCCGTATTCTTGGTCCTCCACTGTCGATCTTCACCATAATCGATGGTTTGGATATGTTCCTCCATCGCTGACTGTTCCGTTGTCCCCGTTCCGCCACGTCCCTTTCCACGTGAAACCGCCGTACTCTTGCCACGTAAACTCTTCCACGTAAATTTGTCACTATCCATCCTGTCATCTTTATATGCATTCAAAGGTTTTGTCGTAGGTTTTATTTAACAAATCTTGCTCCACTGTGTTTCACGTTCCCGTACCATAATGCACCGTTCCACTGTGTTTCCGCCACCAACTGCACCGCTCCACCTAATTCATCATCTGCATGACCATATTCTCCATCCACGCTGCATCCATCGTTCCTGTCCATGGTTTTCTTCACAGTCTGTTGTTCTGCAGTGTTATCACAGTTAATGGCAGCCATTAAGCGTAGCCTCTGCTACAAGTAAAAATAAATCCAAAGAGGATCATTTACAGTGGCTAAGTGTATCGAAAATTACCCTGGGAGATGAACACAGGACATGCATTAAAGAGAACAGGGTTTTTAACTTTGTAAAAGTCTCCCAGCGCCATTAAAGGCTTGAGCTAACCTGTCAGAGGCCAAAATGGAGCGGCAGAGTGTCCCAGTACAGAGCAAACAGAGATTAAGGAAAGTTGATGAAGATCTTAAGCTTTAAGCAGAGGTTTAGAAGGTAAAGCAGCAGATTACAGACCCCGAGGATCGATCGAAAAGATCCTAAGCACGGTGAAAGGTACCATCAGGGTTATTTGTTGGCAGAATGTTTTTCTTTATCAAGTACAGGGTGCCCATATAACTTTTATTATGCAGAATGTCCCTGAAATGATTTCCGCCCTAACTACAGTTCAAAAACAGTCAGACATTTATGAGACAGACCTTTCTAGCAGTTTATTTCATTTTTTTTTCAAATCACCTGGAGTACAACAAGCCAAAAGGTCAAGATCATATCCAAAGCAGATCATTCTTTCACAAGGAAGGTGACAAAGATTAAATACATAGCAGGTCAAGTAGAATGGGTTTCGGCCCTGCATCCATTGTTGTGTTTAATGATACATTTAATTTTCACCTACTCCTTCAGTCGATCTTAGGCTCACCCTTTGCTATAAAGCACAGAAGGAAACATTGTAATGGTTGTTGATGAGATATCAGTGAAATGCAAGTATTTTCCTCTTAAGACAAGTTCTCTATGTATATTGTAAGATAGACTAAGATTTGATGTATTCAGGCTGAATGTTCAGGCTCTGGGCTATGATGTACCTGATTGGTGTTGTTTTTAACATGACAAGCATGCTTCTTTGGATCCTGATCTAAAGCAGCTGATGATGTTTTCCTTTCTCTGTATTTGTGATTGATTTGCTCTCATTGCATGCTACATTTCGTTTCATTTCTGCTGGTAGGCAACAGAAGTGTAATATAGGATTCACCCTTGTTAGGTGCCCTATGTTTCCTGCTCTCCTTACCTCAATGTTTTCTGCTTATATGTGTATCTGAATGTTGATTTAA
Organism: Pinus albicaulis; assembly: GCA_034641835.2. Lineage (NCBI taxonomy): Eukaryota > Viridiplantae > Streptophyta > Pinopsida > Pinales > Pinaceae > Pinus > Pinus albicaulis. The sequence goes on along the minus strand of JAXQQM020063788.1, from coordinate 892 downwards.
ATTGATTTAACCAGTGTAGTGGACGATATTGCCTGCTCTCTGATGTATGAATTGATGAAGTCCATGTTTAGATGTTCTTGGTAGGATTTAGCTAGAAGGTTTGGGAACACCGGGGATTAGTGTTAGCCCTATCCACTAGGATCTTTGCACGACCAGCTAGCCTTTCTAAGATCCCTTGTAATTGCCTCTGATTTTTTCCAAGCAGGCCTGGAGTTAAATGACCTTTGACCTGATCTATAGACAGAATTAGATGATTCTCCTCCTTTCATTTTTAGTCCTTAATGTTCCATTCCATCTTCTATCCTTTGAGATCCAAATGCTCTAGATGACTAGCCCAACTGAAAGCTTGCACATTGAACACAAGTAAACCCTTTCTTGACTCCATTTCCCAATGGCCTTGATGTTCTCTGAGTTATCTACCTTTGCCTAGCTTCCCTTTTGCTCATCCTTGTCTTGTATCGGACACTTCTTTCCTGATTCCCAACCACCAAACTCAATCAAACAAACAAACCCTGAGCCCCATAACTAGCATAAAATCATAACTTTGAGCCTCAAAGACATATGCTTTGGCAAGTATAGAGAGATCCCTCTCTAGACCTAGGAGGGCTAGATCCTAAGGTCTGAAAGTGGTTCTGATGTTGTCTCATCTTTTGGTCTTGCCAATCTGGCCAAAACATGGGAACCCCAATATGGGACATCCTTTATCGATAAGGCGTTGACCATTTGGGGAATTTTGAGGTCTAAAATGGGCCTCCTAAGGAAATTATAAATTAATAGTGGAAATAATAAAATAAGATTAGATTATATCATCAAATGTTAGAGGGAAAAAAGAAAAAAGAAAAAACTGTTTCAACTCGTATTTTCAACTTATCTCCCTATGGGTTTACTCATA